>JAUMHI010000035.1:16838092-16885562 GCA_032359435.1 Enteromius unitaeniatus | reverse complement strand
CATGTGATGTTTAAGTCCCAGAACACTATTAACTGTGATAATATTTTCAGTCAGATTTGACGTTGAATTGAGCAAAAAATAGTTCAAACTGTAGAAGCCTGTTTTTGCAGCAAGCTAAAATATTAATAGTAATATAATTAATAATTAATGGTATTTGCAACTTTTTATCTTATAGTAGTTTTTTCTCGCAATTCAGACATTTTTATAGTTTTCCTTTTTTAAGTTTATATTATGAAATTCTGGGTTTACATCTTGCAATTGCGGCTTTTTTCTGTGATATAATGGTTTTTTTCCACACCACAGATTAAATATAAAATGTAAATTGCTAATTGTCGTAATTGGGGGGAAAAAAAATTATTATAATTTATTATAATTTATTATAATTTTTTATTATTATAATTTTTTTGCTATGGAAGAAACTAGCTTCCATAGCAGACACATGTTGACTGAATGCATCTCAGTGAGAGCATGACCTTTCTAGCTGCATCAATATCCCTTGCATTTGACATGATCCACTGCATTTTCACAGTCCTTCAGTCCACTCCAGCACTGACCAGCTTGTGTGCTGCGCTTCGTCCCAGCAAAAAATTTGCCCAGTTCTCCCCATGGAACCTCCCTATTTTTAAGCAGCCTACTTCTTATAATAAACCTCTCTCAGGTCCGTGACGCACCAGAAGTTTGCACAGAATCCACATAACAACTTTCTTGCTTTAAAGTTGCGAGTTTCCAGCTGAGGTACAAAGCAGCTTAAAAGATCGTGGGACCCTGCTTAGTATTTTGAGGCTTTGTGCCTTCAGGTTTTGCATTAAACTACAGCATTGTACTGGTTGGTGCCGGCGGTGCTAACTCAACTTTTGTCTTCGTGTCTTCAACCTGGACACTTGAGGATCTTCTAACTCCTGCACAATTATACAGATCGGATTGACTAACTTGCGCTGACCTGGCTTAGATTTCCTGTGGGACGCTTTCTATTTTCTCACTCTCTCTCTCTGTTCCTGCTCCACTCTTTCATTCTGTTCTCTCTTTTCACATCAGAAGTAGCTACAACTTTGCTTCTCATCTGCAGCTGAAGGCATCTGGTCTATGCTTCTGGATGTAGACTCCTTTTTAACGGTAAACTCCCCAAGGCAACCCAGCACGGTGATATGGGCGACCTTGCCAACTTTGACTCGATGATGACGCGACCTGAAGCTTCCTTCTTCATCAGTGCAACGTCATCGCTCCTCAAGTTGGCGCTGATAAGCCTCTCCTCATCTGGATACTGGAGATAATGGCTTTTACTATTATCCTCTTCTACTCGCTGAATGTTTATTTGAGCTTTATGGAGACTGCTACACTAAGGTCGAACATCTCATCGTTTTGTTTGAGACGCATCCTAATTTAACGGAGAGATGGGGCGCGACAGGGCTTTCTCCAGGCGTTTTCGGTAAGAAAAACCTTCTAGGATCACAAAGAAACCACATTCAGAAATTGAGGTTTGATCAAATTTGTAGAGAAATTGCAACTCTTTATAATTTATGCAGTTTTCAGACAATATTAGATATATTGCTCTGAAGTTCTTTCCATTTGTTGTTGCGAATTTACTTTAAAATCATATTAACTCTTCATTTGGCCTTGTTGTTGAGCTTGCTCTCTTTAATAATGAATTTTCCCTCATTTAATGTCATTTAACACTTGTTAAGAGAATTTTAATCAATTTGCAAATGCATGCTTTGTTCATGCGACTAGAAGCATCCAGACACTAAATAGGCTTAGAGATCAATTACTCGTGTTAATAGACATCTTTTATTGTTGAATACGTTCTTCATTACTACCTTCATTCATTTTGAAAAGCTTGTCCTTGATCTGTGTTCCCTCCCCTCTTTGACACAGGGTTAATTTTAGATTTCCTGTGACCTCCTTCTAATTGAGGGCGTCCTGATCCAAATAAAAGCTAACTTTGAGTGAAATGGATTTATGTTGAGTTTTTTGGCGATACTTTCACAAACGAATTTGCTGAAGAAAACATGCGCTTGTAAGTTTGTAAGTTTCAGTGCACAGTACATGAGTACATTATTGATTTGATTCATAAGCTTCAAAGTATTGGTTTTAAGTTAGTGTTATTTGTGTTTTTCTTGGATTGTAATGTCTTAGCACCGCAGTTGAGCCCTGAGCTCCTCAGATGCAAGAAAACGAACATAGGTTGCGTATAGAATGGCTGTTTGTTTTTATGATTCCAATTACATCTGTGTTTCACCTCAGTACGATGTTCTTGTCATTACATACATCGTAGGAATAATTCAGTGGTTCTCAAGTTTGGTCATGACTCAAAAACATGTCGAAGCTCTGTTCTGATCAGACAATGCAAAAAAGTAAATAGACCTGCTTCTAATATTGCAATGTTTATTACTGTACAACTTCACCAGTTAATTACTTTTCAGTGATGATAAAGTTAAGCTCAAAGATAAAAATCTAAAGATGGTTGTGCACTTGTTTCTTTGACGCATAGGGTCTATATGGTTCCCAACCACGTTCCTGGAGGCCCCCCAACACTGCATGTTTTCCATGTCTCCTTAATCCAACACGCCTGAATCTGTTCATCAGCTCATTAGTAGAGATTCCTAGAGCTGAAATAGGTGTGTCAGACATAAGGAGGGATCCAAAACAGTGTTGGGGGGGGGCCTCCAGGAAGGCAGTTGGGAACCACTGGTCTGTAGAATAACTGGTTATGCTTTTAGTTATTTAGACATTACAGTTACTTTTATAAGTAACTTTGTTAACTACATGTCAACTAATTCCCATTAATTTTCAACTACATGTCTACTAACTCTCAGAGTAGACTGTTAGGGTAGGCTTAGGGTTAGTAGAATAAGTTAACATAACCTTGATAGTAAGTATTAGAGCCCGACAGATATTTTGGCCGATATTAGGCATTTTCCAAACTATGGAACACCCCTACTGGTAACTTTTCTGATTTGGTTGTTGTTGTTATTGTGTTTTTGTTCAAAGGACTTTATACATTTTATTTATGAGAACTAATATATTTTGATGTTCCGTTGTGACCATAATATTTTAGTGACTACTCAACTATAACTATTCTTGTACTAAAACCTGCCTCTGCTGGACTGGAGCTATTGAGGATTGACTGATTCAGTACACTACCTCTGTAATATATATATATATATAATAATATACTGTTAGCAATTTATATTTTGCTGTTGTTGTTATTTATCAGAACTTAACAGAATTTGTCTCCAGTCCTATTCAAAGTTTTTATTGTGCGTTTCTGAAAAAAAAAAAAAATTATATATATATTGGCCGATATATCGGAATGTCGGATTTTAAAACCAACAATTATTTGTATTGGTATCGGCCTTCAAAATCCTTTATTGGTCGGGCTCTAGTCTGTGTGTAGTATGTTGTGGGTCCATCAAAATAAAATGTTAGAAGATATAAAGCAGACAGTCTACTAATGCTCAAATGACTGCTAGTTGACATGTTACTTACTGTTAGTGTCTAAAGTTGATTATCGAAAATGGTTACCGGATAACAAAATAGGCTTTTAAACTTTTGTAGAAGACAAAATATTTGTTGTGTCTCTGGATTTGTTTAACATATATTATTTATGCTTTGTATCATACTTATTACTAATATTGTTATTGTTTGCTCTATGCTGTTCATGATAATGTTAATTTATATAATTTTTTTATTCACCTTTTGTTTTTGCACAGTACACAATTTTGGCACCATGTTGGCTCGCCAGATTTGTGTCCTGAAGCAGTGTTTGAGATGATTGCAGCTGGAAGATTAGCCCAGAACTGAAGCTCTCGAGCTGCTTCTGGGCTCTGCGTCTTCTCATGAGGCTGTGTGTTGCGACAGTGTCCTTCCTGATGCATGGGTTCATTTCTTTCATTTCTATCTTTCTTGTGGTTAATATACATACACATTGGTGAAATATGAAACCTTTATTACTTTATAATTTCATATTTTTCACTCACAGATTGGGTTAGTAGAAGATAATGAAGATGTTTATAACTTTGAATTTGGTTGTAAAGGATGGTGAGAATTAAAAATTCAGAGAGGGCTTATATCACCGAGGGCTAAAAAGCGTTCTCTCTTTCACTTTAATCATTCATCCTCTCAGGACTTCAAAATGTCCATCAGACATCTTTCTGAAGTCACCTGCTTACCTGCTTATCTTTTGAAGTTGATCAAACAGGATATTTTTACCCACCCCTCTTCACAGGACAGAAAACAAACGCTTCATTGCACCACATGAGCTCTTTTTTTCTCTCTCATAGTGGGTCACAAACATCTCCGTAATCCAGTGTAATTATAGCAGGTTTTCTCATAGCTGTCCCTCCTCCTCCATTTGCCCGTGTGTCTCCATCCAGTGCTTCTCTCAGCAGGCTTGAGAGTATGTTCACACGCTTGAACAGTTTCTCCTCTGTGACTCCGTCTGCTGTGTGTGTGCCATGTTTGTCAGGATCTTCATCCCTAAGAAGCACAGGCAACGCTTTGATGAGATGGTGTCCCAGAGTTTGATCAGTCGCTTGAGGGGTCGAAGCTTCAGCGAGCACAGGAACAATCGACTACGGCGCAGCCGGAGTGAAGACCACCCCGAACGGCTGCTGTCTGTGTCCACTCGAGCTAGCTCTGTGCCCCGGACAGCCAACGAGGAAGTGGTCATGCCTCCTGCCCGTGGTCTCCGCAAGACCACCTCTCTCATCGCAGGCCATTCCAGCTCCTTCTCTACCCGCAGGTCAGTGGAAGTCTTACAGTGGAAACAGTTACACAGTTTTTTTGTCTAGTTTTTTTTTCTGAATTTGTTACTGATTTTTTTATTCAAAATGCTTTGCTATTTTGTCCTTTGTTGTTATATTTCCTAATTAATTTTTTTGTTGTGTTTACATTTTGCGTTCTAGGTGACATCTACATTTACATAGTATACATTTTATGATAAATAGATTTTTATATATATATATATGGCTTTTATTAGTTACATTTTATTATTTGAAGTTGTTCTTGTTACAATACACATTTTATTTTACTTTTACATTTTTTGGTAATGCATTATAATAGGCAACACTTGTTAACTATTAGTAAACGACTTTTCGTTCTTAATTTGCATCTTATTAATAGTTATTAAGGTAGTTTAGGTATTGGGTATCCCTGTTACAGTGTAATTATACATTCAAGTACTAAGTTATATTAATTTACACATTAGGTTTTGATTTAGGGTTAGCTGCATTTAATTAATTATAATTTATTCTTATTACTAATAAGACCATGTAATGTGTAACAAGGACACTGTAAAATAAAGTGTTAGTCTTTTATTTATGCTTTTATTTTTTTTTTGCTATATTGTATTTTTATTTGTTTTGGTACCTAATTAGATTCATATAATTATAATGCTAGGTGATGGATAGATAGTTTAATTAATAAATTGATATGTAAACTGATTAACTTATGCATTGATTTAAATTCTTGTTGGATTTTCAGTATCACAACTGCTGTAGGTTGTAAATAATGCAGATTTTATGCAAATGCAATATTTCACTCTTACAAATCATGTTATTTTTAGTCAGGCTATTTGACACCTGTGTATGTGTGAGAGCATAAATATGACGCATCAAGATTGGTCCTCCTCATTATAGCCTATATTATGCTTTAAATGTTACTAGACTTGTGTACAGTATTTCAGAAGCATGAATTAATTCTCTGTTGTGTCCGATGCATAAACAGGAAAAGGTGGAAGGATGTGAAATCCTGTCAGTCATTAGTACATTACACATTTCTTTTAAAAATCAGAGCTTGTATGACTGTATTATTTACACTAACTATAGACACAACAAACTATATTAATTATATAAAGTCTGTGACATTTTAGTTGAAATATGGCATAAGACCTGTTCAGTAAAATTACACATTTTTAATTTGTATGGATACCATACTGTAAATACAGTTGTGCTCAAAATTATTCATACCCTTTGTAAATATGATCAAAGAAGGCTGTATATTACATGTATATTGTACAGATATTTTCCCATGAAAGTACATTTTATTTTAATAGACAATTATATTAGTTAATCTATATTATATAAAGATTCTGCTTGACACATATAGGTTGTATTCACTTGTTTTTAAGATTTCACTATCATGTTTTACTAGGACGGTACGGGTGTATAAAGGGAACCAGAGTTTTGGGTTTACTTTGCGTGGCCATGCTCCAGTCTGGATCGACTCTGTAATACCAGGTATGAAATGAACTAAAATGGTATATATATTAAAAACTTTTAATATCGAACATTTAATATCTAATTAAGATGGATTAATTAATTTGGATTGTTCGTCAACAATATTATCCTCTTAGTATTTTCTAAACATTGAAGTGTTTGTGTCTTGTGGTGCATTTATTTTAGTTGGCATCCTACAACAAAACAAGGTTATTTTAGAAAGATGAAAAATTATATTTTGGACATGAAACAAGCGAAGGGGAGTGAATTATCAGACGTATAACTGAAGCAGATGACGTGAATGCTAAAATCATAAAAGTTCTGTCATTTCTGACTCATGGCACCCATTAAGAAGTTAGGCGGCAGAAACTGGCAGTGTGCAAGAACAGCAGGAGATGAGATGAGAGAGAGACAAACAACAAGACACAACAGAGGACTTCTCCACAGGCTGAGTCAGAGGGGCACAGGTGGTACAGCTCTGTTTTTATCTAGCACAAATCCTTTTAGATTCACACTTTTCCCACATCCAGCCCCGAAAAAGCCAAAAAGGGACTTCCATTCTTGAGCAGGAAGTGACAAACACCCAAGCTGCAGCGTCTTGACTTTTATATCTCACGTCATTTCAAAGGGCATTTCATGAGTGCTGCTTAATCTCAGTTGGAGTCCATATGATCAGCTGTCAGTAGTTACTTTCTGCTTGGTTTGTTGCCATTCCTCTGCAGGCAGCCCTGCTGAGAAGGCGGGTCTCAAACCTGGAGATCGCATCCTGTTTCTCAATGGGCTGGACATGAGGTGAGGCTTGGTTGCATTGGAATACATTGCTTTTATCCTAATGTGGAACTGCAATAAAGTCTAAAGCAATCAACACTATTATTGTGCGTGTTGGTTCTTCATACTCATCTTATAAAGCCCAATGCACGCTGTGCAATTTTGGCCTTGATTTGATCATCTGAGACAAAAGTTAATAGTCATAAAAGATTCCTGTAATCCTAGGCTAAAAAGTTTTTGATCGCTGGTTCTACTTGTTGACTAACGACGATTAACGGCCATTGTTATTACAATTGACCTCTAATGAAACTCTGGCAGTGTCAGAGGATTTGGTGCACAGTCCTGCAATGTGATGTCTCCTACGAGGAACATCAAACTCTTTGTTTTTAAAGACAAGCCATGATCAAAATGAATGCTAGTGATTTCTTCTAACCGCCATAAATTTTGGTGCTCCCGTCCAAAAAGCTGCCTTTGCTATGTGGCTGTGTATTGCTGCTGTCACTAATTTTCATAAATATGCCTTTATTGAAGCCATTTTTATAAGTTTAATGAAATAATTTCCAACATTTCAGCCCCACATGTAATGCAGCTCACAGTCACTGTATGTGTTGATAATGTAAAATTTTTTTCTTGGGTGGTGGTTTGCGATGAAATTTTTTTGACGTTAGCGTGTAATTTTAATGTTTTTAGCATAAACAATATCTGCAGAGTTGCAGTGCTGAAAGTTCGATGCAAACAGAGATATCGCCTTTAAAATTTTGGGACTACAACGAGTTACTTCTCGGGTTACATCAGAAACCCAGATAAACCCTGTACACAGGGAATATGTAATGAAAGGGGCGAGATGTTGTGCTGCTTTAGAGAAGAGAAAGAGAATGACAATTTAATGACAGTTGAGATTCCAATTGACAATGGAGTGTGACATGATCATGAAGGACTATTAAAAATCACACAGTGTGCACCCGGCTTAAGTCAACACTGTGTATGCTTCGTATTTTTGTACATCCCATCAGGAGCTGTTCACATGAGAAGGTGGTGTCCATGCTGCAGGGGAGTGGGGCAATGCCAAGCCTGGTGGTTGAAGATGGCCCGCCGGCCTTCACCATGACTGAACCTGAACAGGTGGAGGTTTCTCCACACTCCCGTGCTCCTGTGCTTAGCTCCCTTCAGTGGGTCGCAGAGATCTTGCCTCCCAGTATTCGCGTACAGGGTCGCACCTTCAGCCAGCAGCTTGAGCACCTACTCACACTCCAAGAGAGATATACCATCTGCAAGGCCCTGGAGGCCTTCTTCCAGCACAGGTGAAGGACAAAACCCATAATATTTTAGTCAAAGAAAGGGTATTCCAAGATAGAAATGTCTCCATTGCTTTTCTGAGAACATTCCTGAACTTTGTGTAAAACCTGATTTGATTCATTTTTCTTTTAGAAATGTCGACACTTTGATTGTGGATGTCTTCCCTGTGTTGGATACCCCAGCAAAACAGGTGATTTGGCAGTTCATTTACCAGCTGCTGACCTACGAGGAACAGGAACACTGCCAGAACAAGATCTCCCGATTCCTTGGCTATAGAGTTACACGTGAGACCTTCACTCTGTTTAGAGTATAAGTACACATATATGTATGCATGCATGTATTTATTATTGGTAGTGCCGACAGCAGAACCCGAACCTCCAGCCCATGAGCCTCATAGGCGCAGCAGCTCCATGAAGGTGACAGGAACCACCTACAGGAGCAGTGTGAGGGGACGCAGCTCAGATGATCTGGTTATTGGCACTCACTTGGGCATGGGTAAGCTGTCTTCGAACATTATGTTTAGGAATACATTGGCATACATGTCTACCTATATATGGAGTGAAATTGTGTCAACTTTCACCCCTAGTATTATGTATCATGATTAAAAACGGAAACTTTCTAAGCAAAATGAAACGACAGTTTATGGGCTATTTTCATTTCTTCATGAGGGATTTGCACTGAGCCAGTAGAGGTGGCACCTATGAGACTAACTCCTGGAGAGAGACAATCGGGGGATGGAACGTCCTTACCAGAGACGCCCAACAATCTGACTAATGTGAACACTCTTCCTTGATTTTACAGGTTTACAAACATTGAAAGTAAGTGCACTGTTTTTATATTAATAACCTTGTTCCTGTGCTCTATCAAGCTGTCGGCTGTGTATGCTGAACTGGAGAATGTCTATGCCGGGAAGAGATCCAAATCCCTGAAGAGTCGACCCCCTCCTGCTCCTGAAACTCTAGTTAACATAGACATCTTCCCACATGCTTCTTCACAGTCCGTCAGGGCACACTGTTCCTCTCCATCTGTTCGGGCCACTTCAGGTACAGTCAGTATACTTATAAGTTATCAGCATTGTAGCTTGTGAAAATCCCTGCCATTTCTTTGTGCAATAGGTAGGAATTTAATCAAATTTTTCCTTTTTCATTTCGCAGGTAGCCGCAAATCTGGACCTGCACAGCCTGTGCCGCCGCCTCCACCACCACCACCTGCTCCAGAGCCTGACTCTTGGATGGAGGAGCCTTTACTGAGTCCCCAATGCCCCTGCTACCCTCCAGGTCTTCCCTCTCAAACCAGTGCCGAATCCAACCCATACATCAGTTTAGACAGCCCACCTCTCTCTCCACCCTCTCCTCCGGACTACCCGCCTAGCCCACCCATTCGGAAGAAGCGCTACACCTTCTCACGTCCACCTCGTACCCCTGACACAGATTTGTTCATGGAGGCTCTGAGTGAGCAGCTGGGACAGCAGTTATCTGTGGATGACTTCCTGTCACCAGAGAATGACTATGAAGAGGTTTGTATATTAGAATGGTTAATTGACTTGATATTTGAGACAATGTCTAATCTTCGTTGGTCTATTGCAAAAACTCAATGCTATTTGTATATTTTACTTCTAAATAACACCAGGACATTGTCCAGATGACATTCCAGAATGAAGAAGAGGATGTAGAGGAGGAAGAGGAAGAGGAAGAGGAGGAGGAGGAGGAGGAGGAGGAAGAGGGTCCGTACATTCCTCCCGAGCTAAGCAGTCCAAGCGAAGTACATAGTAGCAGCGAGGATGCCAGCTCTCTTACCTACTCCTCCAGCTCAGAACACATTCCTCCACCCCCCCTGACTCCTCCTCCCCCTCCCCCCGTCCAGTTTAATGACCCTCCTCCACCTGCTGGGTTCACCCCTGACCATGCACCCCGACAGCTGACCTTCCGTCGCCATCCCGGACCTCCTCCGCCGCCTCCACCAAGAGCTAACCCTCCCCCAAAAAGACAATCCATTCACAAGGTGTTGCCCACACGTGATGAGTTGATGACGCAGCACCAGGTCCTTCAGGAGCACCACTCGCTTCCAGTTCAACCAACAGCCAGCCACCCTCAGCAATCTCAGCAGCAAATGCATCAGTCTCTGCCCCCTATGCTCTCTCCAGAAATAAACCAGTCACCCATCCACGGTCATGCAATCTACGAGATGCACCACCAGGTTCATCCAGCTCACCAGGTTCACCAACACCACCAAGTGCAACAGGATCACCAGATGCATCCAATTCATCAAAATAAACCAAGTCACCAATCTCAGTCTATTAAAGTGCACCAAAGCCAACACTCGCACCACGCTATTCAGACTCAGCTATCTAGCTCCATGGATAGGCTTGATAGGATTGAAAGAAGAGATCGCTCGGATAGGCATATCTATGACATGCAGCCCCAGCCCTTGCATCCAGATCAGCAAGTACACCATGCTTATCAGATGCATCAGAGTCATCAGGCTCACCTCTCAAGCTCCATGGATAGACTTGACCGTCTGGAGCAGATCCAGCGTTTGGAACGCTTGGAGCGCATGGAGCGAATGGAAAGACTGGAGAGGGTGGACAGACAAATGCACTGGGCACACATGGCTCAAGCTGTTCCTCAAGCTATTCAACCATCTCAGCAACAGTACCACCACCAGATGCATCAAGCTCCTCCACCAACCCGCCACATTCACCAGATTGAACACATACACCAGGTTCAGCCTATCCAGTCAGCTCCTCAGTACCACCAGATCCACCAGCCCCACCAACCTCACCAGTCCCAACAGATTCTGTCAACCTTCCAGCCTCATCCTTCGCAGCAGCAACAGCAACAGCAACAGCAACTTCAGCAGCAGCAACAACAGATGCAGCAGCAGCAACAACTTCAACAGCAGCAACAGCAGATTCAGCAGCAGCAAGCTCAGCAGATTCAGCAGCAGATTCAGCAGCAGCAAGCTCAGCAGATTCAGCAGCAGCAAGCTCAGCAGATTCAGCAGCAGATTCAGCAGCAACAAGCTCAACAGATTCAGCAACAGCACCGCTCAACCCCACAGATTCCCCCCATTACACAGGCCAGACAGAGCCCTCAACCCATGTACCACAAACATCGTCACCATCATCACAGCCACCATGAGGCACAGTCCCAAACGCAACCACCAAGTACACCCCAACCTCACCACTCCACTGATGGGCCCGCTCTGGAGCCACCTCCTCCTCCACCTTTACCCCCACCTTGCATGCCTCCTCCGCTCCCAAAGACCTCACCACAAAAATCAGACTCCAGTCATATGAGTGTAAAGCGGCTACGATGGGAACAAGTGGAAAATTCTGAGGGAACCATTTGGGGACAGGTAAGAACTTTCAGCCTTTGAGTCTTAGACTCAATGAATATTGAAGATGTTTTGCACCAGTTTTAACTAAAGGGGCTCTAAGTCTAGTTGTCACTTATATTTGCATTATATTAAATTGATGCAACAGCATGAGCAAAACTGACAATGCTAACGTCTCTAGTTGGAGGAGATTTTGAAAAAAGTATGCCGTTTGAGACAAATATTGGTCCACTGTTATAATGGAACATTTCAGATTGTTCATTGTTATGAAACTGGTTCAGTCTGTTAGAATGAAGGATGTAAGAACAGATTTGGTTTCTCACTGCAGTTGGAAGAAGATTCTGATTATGACAAGCTGAGTGACATGGTGAAATATCTAGACTTGGAGCTTCATTTTGGGACCCAAAAGAGCCCTGGTGAGTAAAATGTGAGAAAAATAATATGTATAACTCATTTAAAAGAGATAAAAATGCTGTTGACAAGCTGAGAAGGGAGTTGCTTTCTATATCTTTCAAAGAAAGAGAGACACAGTGTGGTCCATAGGTAGTAGTCAGCATTTATTGCTTGCAAAGTGTACCAAACTCCATTTCTGTGTCTTCTAATACTTAAAAGCAAAATAAAGGGCATCATTAAAAGTGAGAAAACGAGGAACACCTGTGAATTTGCTGAGAACTGGCTGTCCTCCAAATCGGAGTATTCAGACAAGAAGAGCCATAGTAAAAGAGGACACCAAGATGCCTAAGGCAGCTTTGAAGGAGTCAGCGGAGATAACAATAGCTACACATTTCATAAATCTAGCTCAAACTAAACAGTTCCAAATAGAAAGTTAAGGGAACTCTCACCTTGGGATAACATCTTTATAGCACATCTTGTAGAAGACAAACAACATATAGAGAAAAATTCCTTACTGTAATTAAACTCCTCGGTCAATGACGTTTTAATATAAAGGTTTTTTTAGTTAATCTAAACCCTGTACATAAATGTTGTCTTGTAAGTCATGCCTTTAATATTTTAGGCTCTGGTGCTAGTTAAAAAAAAGATGAACCTCAACACAATGTTGTATTTGGCAGTAGGAATCTTCTTAGATTTTTGGACTTTTAGAACGTCTATTTATAATGGCGAAAGCAAAATATTATTGGTCATAATAAAGTTTTAACTGCAAATGTTGGCTGTACAAAGTATTTTTGTTTACTTTGGATGAGGAATGGTAATAAAGCTTGCCAGAAAGCACTACTTCAGTAGTCTTCCATAGCCAGACCTTCAAACTGACGGCAGAAGGTCTGGACTCCATAGCAGCTTTTGTTGGCCAAGGATTGCCCAAGAGGACATCTGACAGACATTAAAAAGCAACGAATCACAGTTGGTTTGTTTAGCATCATTTTTAGGGGTGTGAAACTGTAAAGTTGGGCATGAAGTCTGAGGCTGAGACTATTCCAGTCTATGAGCAGGCAGACTTGTGTGAAATAACTACTTTTTCCAGTCAATTTCCAACAAACATGTCGCTTATATGTTGTAATGTTGTAATTAAGGCAGCAAAGGACCCAACTATCAGTTGACACAATGATGTCCGTTACAAGTTCTTTTCACTCATGCTACGATTCATGTCTCAGTTTCACTTCCAGAGCCCTCACCTCAAGTTGAGACTTTCAAGAAGAAAGATGTGGTGGAGATACTTTCCCATAAGAAAGCCTACAATGCTTGTGAGTAGTATGTTCTTTTTTGGAAAAAAAAATAAAAATCACATCAGAGCTGTAAAAGGTCATTGTGCTCAGTTTAGTGGAGTTTATTGTAAAGGTGTAGATTATGTTTATGTGTGCCTCCCAGTCAGGTATTAACTTATTTATGTGTGCTTTTTTTTTTGCCTTGCTCTGTGATAGTTCTGGTTTTTCGTTTGTATATTAGACTTGCTAATAGCATGCTCCTTTCACTAGCTTATTTAGTTCCTTGCACGCTGAGTCTTTCATTTTTTTATGCGTTGTTTTTGGTTTTTTTCATATTTGTCATTCGTTCCTATTAAAATGCATGTTACACATACGAAAACACAGAAAATCAAACCTGATCTGAATGTTTTTATCAGACAATGTTTCAGAGGCAATGTGAAAATGCGATAACACAGCATGAGATAATTCTTTGTTTAACAGGCAAAAAATTCGGACCAAAATATTGGACTCCATGTGCAATGACTTTTAGCATTTAGCTGTTAGCCTGTAAGCATATCCCCTTGTACACTTTGTTATTAACAATCTTCTACTATCTTTATAGCAATCTTGATTGCCCATCTGAAGCTATCGCCAAGGGAGCTACGCCAGGTTCTGATGACATTATCAAGTGAACGTTTAGACTCATCACATATTAAACAATTGCTCCTATATGCACCAGATGATGATGAGGTTAGACAATACGAGCAGTACAGAGATGACCCAAGCAAACTCAGTGAGCCCGATCAGTTTGTCCTGCAGGTACATGACTAATGATAGTTTCATAAAATTGTATATATTTTATTTTCCTTATTTATTTTCATTTTAATATAATTCTAACAATATGTGTAATGGTGTATTGTGTATATTGCATATATTGTCTATCTTGTTTATGTTCAGATGCTATCAGTGCCAGAGTATAAGACCCGTTTGAAAAGCCTGCATTTTAAGACTACGTTGCAAGAGAAAACAGAGGAGATGAGGGGGGCCTACGACTGTGTTTTTAAGGCTTCAATGGAGCTCAAAAACAGCAAAAAACTGGCCAAGATTCTGGAGGTATAATTCCTTCATTTCTACAGAGTCATTTAGTTTCTGCCCAGGCACACATAATCACACAGTCTTAAAAACAAGCACACAAAAAAATTCATTCGCGGATAAGAGTCTTGACATGACAGGCTTTTTCTTAATGCATAATCAAATATGCAATGCCAGTGCGCACATTGGATAAATATGATCTTCCTATCATGGCATGTATATTCATTTCCTTATTTTTATTCTCCAGTTTGTGCTGGCTATGGGGAATTATCTGAATAACGGCCAACCAAAGACCAATAAAACAACTGGATTTAAGATCAACTTTCTCACTGAAGTAAGCATCACTGCTGTGTATGTAGTTCATGAGATTCATCAACCAGATTATAGCCTTTATTTTTAACATTATATAACCTATATAATCCTACATTTTTCTGGTTGAAGCTCAGTACCACTAAAACAGTGGACGGAAAGTCAACATTTCTGCATATCCTGGTGAAATCATTGTGCCAGCACTTTCCAGAGGTTCTGGACTTTGGGAAGGAGCTTGAGATGGTGCCACAAGCAGCAAAAGGTAAAGATCTGCTTGAGTGGCCAGACTCATATGCAGTCCAAATTCTTTTATTTCAACACCAGTTTACACAATCCATGGTATTTCTCATGGTCAAGTTTTGTCCAAGACATAGAGCAGTATTCCCATTTAATGTTGGTATTTTTGTTTCAATAAAAGGTTCTACAGAGATCAAAGCTCTATCATATTTTTCATTGCTTTGTTCTCCACAGTGAATCAAAGAAACATCACTTCTGACTTCAATGACTTACATGCCACAATCCAGGACATTCGTTTAGCTTGCCAGAAGATGCCAGCCACGGCTGAGGATAGATTTGCCGTTGTTATGAGTGTATCCTCCCACCAAAATGTCCAAATTGGCTATATGTGACCCTGGACCACAAAACAAGTCACTGCGGTATATTTATAGCAATAGCCAAAAATATATTGTATGGTTCAAAATGATTGATTTTTCTTTTATGTCCTTCCAACCCATACATCAATGGAAAGCTTAATTATCATTTTTCTACTAAATTTAACTTGCCATATTTCCCAAGAAGATACAGGTCAGAGACCCACCAGGACAAGATTATATATGTATATGCTTGATATCTGCCCAATTCGTAACAAACCACCTTAACTACTTGCATGTAGGGGTTTCTGGAAAACAGTCACCCTGCAGTGCAGTCTCTGGAGTCTCTGCAGCAGCGGGCGATGGAAGAGTTCTGCAAAGTCGCATCATTCTTCGGCGAAGATGGAAAGGCCACCACCACAGAGAGTTTCTTTGGTATCTTTGCAGAGTTCATTGCTAAATTTGAGGTAGGTTTTGTATTAGATGATGGAGATTTTCATGAAAATGTAGTAAAGGATGTGAATGCTAGTAAAGAAATGTATTGAGACTTTTAGCACAGACAGGTGGCAAAAATAGGTCACACTTCCTTCACAGTTCTCTTGAAAGCTGTTTTTTTTTTCTTCACATTCTGCTCCCATTACAACACAACTAAACATAAGCGATATCTATTACAAAGCACAACAGTGAATCCACTAATAAAAAAAGTTGCAATATGCACAAGAACAAAAGACATTAAATTCATCGTTGAATAGATGAACAGCTAATATTTCTAAATACACAATTTTTGTTTTTGTTGGTGGGTTTTTGTTACAAAAATATGAATATTTTTACAATTCTAAACTCAAATCACTGAATTACGGCAATGGCTTTTATGCGCATTCGACGAATGAGGATAAAGCAATACTAAACACCATTTTAAAAGTCGAAAAACTGGAAGTAAAATTATTTAGCGATTATTTCGCTATAAAAACGAATGCAGCCAAGTCAGTCATATACATCTGGCATGAATAAATTCTGAAATATTTTCACTAGGCAGTGCACTACATTTAAGAATGCCCATGAGGTTTATAAGCATTTTCAAGGTATTATATATGTATTTGAGTATGTGTGTTGTGTGTTGTTGTGTTTAGAGGGCTTTGAGTGATATCCAGACTACAGAAAACCCTCCACGCAGCCCCAGGAGCCCTCGCACAACCTCTCCTGTAGCCTGGTGAAGAAACAGCCCAACATACTCGTACGATACAGACTTACATGTTCACTTACATACTGTCCACTCCTATACCTGTCCAGTCTAAATTTAGTAATAGCATTATGGTAATTCAAGGACATGTGTACAGTAGCAAACTGATGCACAAGCACCTGAGTCCTACAAGTTATGAAGCTGAACTCTCAGGCACAGACTGGACAGGAAAGCTTCAGAGCAAAGATGCATTTAAAACACTAAACCAGATTCAGTTTAGCACGTTCTTTAAAGGATTGTGTGATTGCTCTAGGCGCTTAAAAACCAGGAATGGAGTCAAAAGTTGAGGTAGTGGATTCTCTAAATCATAAGTGCAGTTAGATAAGATATTTAACGTAAGTAGGACTGTGAGTGTCAGATCTTGACTGACTTGATATTTGAATAAAGCTGTTGTTTAAGAGAAGTGCTTTAACAGTGTGTCTTAATTCTGCTTAAATGTATTGAAACATGGGTCGGAGTTATCAACTGGTCATTGTACTATAAACAGATGTTTTAATGAAATAATGTGTTAAATGATAAAAAGTCATTCCTCATACGCAGTGCAATATCTTATAAATTGTTTATGAAGATTTCTTTTTAAAAAACTGCATAGATAGAGATATATTATTGTATATTAAGAGATGCAGTTAGTTCTTATATTATTGCTTTACTAGCTATGAAAAACAACGACAAGCTAGATTACGACTTTACTATCTGCGTTTGGTATTTAACTTTTGTGCTGCTTTTAATTCTTTATTACCATAGCGAATCATATGATTCATGTATCATTCTGTTCACTGCACTTATAATGAATGTTTAAAGGATTATATTCCGTATGATTTCTATTAAACTGTTTGAATGTAAAATTGTTAAAAAAATGATTCGGTCTTTATTAAAGTGTCGACTTGAAGTTTTTCCAGGTGTAAAAATCTTATATTTATATAGTACTACTCATCATCTCAACTCATTTTTTTTAAGCACCACCGAATGTAAGGAAACAGGGGCTTGTAATATGAAAATAGAAAATGTATGTATGATTATAGCCGTCAGTTATTATATCATTTATGGGTCATTATTTTAATGGCAGTGAAGTTCACTACAGGCATTGATTTTTTTTTTTTTAGGACATATTTCACAATGTAAATAGCTAATTTCCTGCTCTCATCATGAATGGGATGACGGCCCCGAAGAAAAAAAATGAAACGACTTGTACTTCAAGGGCCATATAAGACCAAAATAAATATCTGGTGGTGATCCTTTAAATGCAAAAATACACAAACTACTAAAGTCACGAACACCTACAGGACAGTACAGGACTTGCTTACTGTTGTTCATTTATTTGAGAAATGACATTTGTTTTGTTTTCCTTTCTTTTGTAACGTATCATGTATAATAAATGTTGCTGCTTCTACTGAGTAACTCTGTATAAGAGAGGTTGCAACACTGTTATGTTGTCATTACTGTTTTGGTAATAAAAGGCCCTTACATTTTAACCAGCGTGAAGTGTTACATGAAGCCGAGTGGAGTTTGATCTCTTTGATCGGAGAGGGATCATCTCTACACTACTGAGAGAAACTTCTGAGCTCATTTACTGAAGACGCTACTCTCATATTTAAATGGACTTTTTACGCCGTTAAAGACCTCTGTCTGTTTCTGACCTGTTATTTAGGTGAGTCTTTAACTTTTTGTTCCTCTGTTTCTTTTCATGTGTATATTTGTGAGATCTTTGATTCAACTTTTTTCGATTCTTGTAGCTGAGAAAGCACTTTTCTCTATGTTAGTATGCTTGCTTGTTTCATTTTGGATGAGTTTGAATGATCTTTAATGTGCAAATGTGAACATTAATGGATATGAATAAGTATCAGTAAGGAGAATCGTTAATGGCTAATGGGCTACTACTAACAAATATGTTCAGATTTGGTTTAGGTAACATCTTAACAAATGTTTTATTTCAGTATTATGAACGCCCAGAAAAGTCATGGAAATTCACTGGTCAATAGTTGTGGGAACTCTTTACTGGGTAACTAATTGTGTGATAATTTCTGAGTTTAAGGTGGAAGAAAATGCCTTTACAAACTTGAACTCTGCTGGTCATACTGGCTGCTATAAGCATGTTTGCATATTTTCCTCTCATCTGTCAACAGATTAAATCCAGTAAATCTGTGAGGAAACATGGTTTTTGTACAACTTTATCAAATTTAGATTTAAAATCATAAAATGTGAGAATAATGCCTGACTTTTCCCCAGTTTTTTATTTTCTCCAGTGTTAACATTTTAGTTTTATACTCCATAGAAAAACATTGGCCATTCCTCTGTAACTTATACCAATTGTCTCTGTGATTCTTGGAAAAGCATTAACATGCAAATACAGGCTAGATAATGTATAATCAGTGAAGCTACATCTTCATGTCGTTACATGTGTTTGTCAAAGTGTGTGAATTAGAGCGATTGTCTTAAAGTCACACGCACACTTGAGAAGCTCCTCATGGCTGCCACAGAGCATCCCGTGTTTTCTCCGTCCCCCACCACCGAGGACACATCGAACACAACCACCCTGGCCGCCCCAGATATAGTGGTGCTTGTCATCTACTTCCTTCTGGTTCTAGCAGTGGGCTTATGGGTAAGTGTACTGAAATCACAAAAATGCACAGCTGTGTCTTGATGAAAAACTCTCTGTATTAAGTGTGTGCAAGCTTCAGGTCTGTAATATACACAAATTCTAGCTGAGTTTTACATCAGTAAACGTGTTACTTATCACATTTATGGCTTAACATCTTGTATATGGCATATTTATAACCTTTGCTCACTCAACAGTCCATGTGGAAGACCAAGAGGAGCACAGTGGATGGATACTTCCTTGCTGGCAAAAACATGACTTGGTGGCCAGTGAGTAAATGTGCTCAAAATATATACATTTGCGTGAAGAGAATGAAGTCTAGTTTTAGGACAATTTGTCATTATTGTAATACAAAAAAACACTTTTTGGGTTGAGATCTGATTTGGCGATATTTATATTCTGAACGTTTTTAAACATATTTAAATGGCATCTGAATCTTGGATCAAGTGTAATGTTGTATCTGTGGTGTTTGTTCAGGTGGGCACCTCTCTGTTTGCCAGTAACGTGGGCAGTGGTCACTTCATTGGTCTGGCCGGCTCTGGGGCAGCAGCGGGCATCGCTTCCACAGCTTACGAATGGAACGTAAGCACACAAGATCTACTCTTTAAGAGACAGACAGCGCATTCATTTACTGAATATAACACTTTATAGAGTACATTATGTGAAAGTGTTCAGTCTTTCTGTTGTGATGTAGATAATATTTCATGTTGATGTGCAGGGCATGCTGATGGTGCTGCTCTTGGGCTGGTTTTTTTTACCCATCTATATCGCATCGAGGGTGAGACAGCAACAGAATTCAGTAACACATGCACTGTCTATAACAGTCCATTTAACAAGTTGCAAATAATAAATTAGACTTTTAAAAATAATACAACTTTTCAACCATTTTTCAAATTTTGTTGTTTAAAAAAAAACAAACCTTATGCAAACAAAGATAAAAAATGACAAAAAAAATACAGTAAAAAGGTATTTTGAAATAGCTACATCAGCTTTGTGTACGGTATATATTTATTATGTGTATATATATATATATATATATACACACACACACACACACACACACTCACATACAGTATATATTTTGTAAATATTTACATGCATATACAATAATATATTTATATTCTTATTTTATAATATATATAATTATATTCAATAGCCCACATAATCAACATATTTTCTTAAATATATACATGCATGTGTGTATATTTATAAATATACACAGTACACACACACACACACACACACACATATATATATATATATATATCAGG
Organism: Enteromius unitaeniatus; assembly: GCA_032359435.1. Classification (NCBI taxonomy): domain Eukaryota; kingdom Metazoa; phylum Chordata; class Actinopteri; order Cypriniformes; family Cyprinidae; genus Enteromius; species Enteromius unitaeniatus. Next base: position 16,865,209 of record JAUMHI010000035.1, on the reverse strand, counting down.
TAAACAAAACTTTTATTTTGGATGCGATTAATTAAGATTTATTGTTTGATAGCACTTCTTATTATCAGAGTTATTTTTGTTGAAACCGTTTTTTCCCTTAGCACTTAATATTTGTTAATGATTTATTAAAGTTATTATAACGCTTAGCATGTTACTTTATATACACATATCTATAGAAGTTTGAGATTACCTAATGTTTAACAGATCATTATTGAATGCAAACTGAAATGCCATTAAACTTTTAATTCATACGCTCATGCACTTAAAAAAAATCTACAGATGAATTTAATGGAAATATGTAAAAGCTTTAAAAAAGCTAATTGTTAATGTACTTTTGAATGCTCTAAAATATCATATATAAAAATAAATATCATCTTCTTCACATTTACAAATGTTGTAAAAAAAAAAAAAAGTCATAGTTTAGTTTTGAGCACTTCACAACTATGCATGTTAACATATTAATTATTAACTCATAATCACAGCCTGTAAAGGTTGCATATTTGGTCTTTGTTTGTTGTGTAGATCTTTAATCATTATTTAATGTGTTTGTTTTTGTGGTACCCAATCTAAAGCGGAAACTATTTCTAATTTGTAAGTGGTAATAAACATTAATTATGAGCAGTCACCTCAATGATAAAAAGTGTCTTAAAGGTCTGAAGTCCCCACTATTTGTGCATCTTTACAAATAATTGATTAATTATTTGTTCATGTTTTTGCAGTACCCAATCTAAAGTTGGAACTATTCATCATCTGTATATGTTTATTAATCATTTAGTCCCTTCGTGTTTTATTGCCTCAACACTATAACATTAAACCTGCTATTACTTTATTCAGGAAAATACTGTATTTGTTTATTTATCGATGCCATTTGTTAAAATCATTTGTAGATTTTGCATGATCAGAGAAACTGGAAGTTTAATGACATTTTATTTTCATGTCACCTGTTAATCATTTGGTAATGTTTACAATAAGGTTATACCATTCTAGCAACTACATTAGTTAACATGAACTATACTGCTCCAGAGTTTATTCATCTTAATTTTGCATCAACTGCATTATTATTAAAATCTGTGAACTAACATGAACAAAAAAAAACAAAACAAAAAACTATTTTTATTAACTAGCAAAGACAAATAAATCCTGTATATATTGCTCTTTATTTGTTCATGTTAATGCATTAACTTTATATTGACTTTACAGTATGTTACACTTGACACCTTACATATAAGTGTTGCTGTTTATTAGTAAACATTTCTAGCTATTTGAATAAATATTAATGATTTGTTAAGCTTTATATAATGTTTAAGTTATTATAAAGAGTTACCACATTGGTTATGTGTCTTCTGTCACTTTTATTAAGATATTCATTTATTTGATAAAGTTTACAGACAACAAAAAAAAAACGCAAAATCTGCAGTTCATGCAAATTAAGAGGATTTTCTGTAATTTTGCAGGTCACAACAATGCCCGAGTATTTACAGAAAAGATTTGGTGGGAAAAGAATCCAGTTATTTCTGTGTGTTTTATATCTGTTTATCTACATCTTCACAAAAATCTCAGTAAGTATGCTCGATGTAAAGCTGTAATGATGCGAGTGGAGCAGAGTAGGAGGTGATCTGTGTGTTGTTCTGTGCTCAGGTGGACATGTACGCGGGAGCTGTGTTCATCCAGCAGGCTCTGCAGTGGAACATCTACCTCGCTGTGGTTTTGCTTCTCGGCATCACCGCTATCTACACCATCGCAGGTGACATGTTTCACTGTAACGATAACTGTATAGCGGCCAAACTAAAGCACGATAACATTCTCTTGAGTATAAGCACGCTGCAGTTACATTTAAGTAGAAGTGATATTTAAGTGATCTGAACCGAAACCACTTAACATGGCGTAATTAATTCACTGAAAAATTTATGTCTAGTTCGTCAAAAGAGTTTGACTTTCTTGACTGATGTGGTCACAGGTGGTCTGGCAGCAGTGATCTACACCGATGCGGTTCAGACTGTCATCATGGTGATCGGAGCACTGATCCTCATGGGCTTCAGTGAGTGACCACGACAGTCATGTTGATTCAAGTCTTGAAGCCTTTAATACAATAATATTCTGCTCTTCTCAATCTTGCTGTGAAGGTTTTGCAGAAGTCGGGGGATTTCAAGCTGTCCTGGATAAGTATCCTCAGGCCATTCCCTCCATCCGAGTGCCCAACACCACCTGTGGGATCCCACGGGAGGATGCCTTTCACATATTCCGTCACCCTGTGACCTCTGACCTGCCCTGGCCGGGAGTGATCCTGGGCATGTCCATACCCTCCATGTGGTACTGGTGTTCTGATCAGGTAAAGAACCAGCAGTGTTGATTGAACTTACTTATTTTGAACACCTTTCTCATGATGGGTATGATGGTTTCTATCCATGTAGAAGTTCTAGAACGATCAATCCAGATATACTGAAGTAGATCAATCTAGACCTAGTTCTAGTGATAAATTCTAGCAAGATTGAAGCTCTGGATCTTTTTTGTTTCCTTTTTAATATTACAGAGTTTTAGATCAATTGCGTTTTAAGTTCTAGCTTCCCAGCTGAAAAATCTTGCATATGCTGGTTAGGTTTTGAAGCATGGCTGCTGGTTTTTAGCTGGTCATGTGCTGGTCCTAAGATGGTCCTAAGCAACTAGCTCCTGCTCCGGATCAGCTTAGAACCAGTACATGACCTTTTTAAACCAGCTAAGGACCAGCTTAAACCCCCTCCAAACAGAGTTTTTCAACAGCGTTCCTTAATTGAAGTTCATGGACTGTCTGAAAGTTCTTGACTATTGGTTCTAGAATTTTCTATATAGCCAACTATTTAGAAATCACCTAGTAATCATTTATAAGACCTTAGAACCACATACTATCCGTAATATGTTTTTTTTTTTATTGTTTCTGTGTGAAGGTGATAGTGCAGCGTTCACTTGCTTCCAAGAACATTGTGCATGCTAAAGGAGGATCTTTACTTGCTGCTTACCTCAAAGTTCTGCCTTTCTTCATGATGGTGATTCCAGGCATGATTAGCAGGATACTTTACCCAGGTGTGTCTGAAATAAAAAACAAAGTTTAACACCTTACAACATCTAAATGCACAGTTTGTTATCTTTAAATGTATGTGAATGTGTGTGAATTGTAGACGAGGTGGGCTGTGGAGACCCAGATGTGTGTAAAAAAGTTTGTGGGAATCCGGTGGGCTGTTCGGACATTGCTTATGCCAAACTGGTCATGGAGCTCCTTCCTGCAGGTATAAATGAGATTCCTTGATTATTTACTCATTTGAGGGTTGTTTTTCTATGTTATTTAGAATAGGTGGCTGCGATGAATCGTTTTCTTCTTGTGTGTTTGTGAAGGTCTGAGGGGTTTAATGATGGCTGTGATGTTGGCTGCTCTCATGTCCTCTCTGACCTCCATATTCAATAGTTCCAGCACTATTTTCACCATGGACCTTTGGAGAAACATCCGCCGCACTGCCTCCGAGTGGGAGCTCATGATTGTGGGAAGGTATGACATCATCAAGTTACACACACTAGACTTTAAAGGACAATTCATCAGTTTCCTTGGCCTGTAAATGGCTATATGGATTTAAAAGTGCCCAGAAAGACGTAAACATTAGACAGTTTAGTTGGAAATGAAAGCTGGGTTGATGTCAAAATGACACTGGCATTAGATATCATCCTGACATAGAGTTTAGGTCACCCAATGTCAGAACTTGCCAAATATGCAACAAAAGATTTTACAATGTTGGGTGGCTAGAAGCTGTTAACAATTTAATTAGTTTTTTTTGGTGAGTGTTTGTTTCAGGTAAATTAATCAAATTTTGTCATTCTACGACTCTTGTAAAGCTGCTCTGTGTGTGTGTGTTTCCATGTCAAAGAGTGTTTGTGTTGGTGTTAGTGGTGGTGTCAGTGCTGTGGATTCCTCTGGTTCAGGCCAGTCAGGGCGGGCAGCTTTTCATCTACATCCAATCTATCAGTATGTACTTGCAGCCACCCATAACGGTCATCTTCTTTGCTGGATGCTTCTGGAAACGGACCAATGAGAAGGTACAAAACTTGTATACTTGGATCAAGCACTCAAGTAAGATTAAGCATTAAACCATTTTTAAAAAGCCTTCATTAATAATTTGTGTAAAATAGACCTATATTATTGGTAAAATTGTAAATCATGGAAGTAAAGTAGTTTCAAACGAGCACTTATTAGCTCTAGTAAGAAAAACAACACAATATATAGTGTGATATATATACTCACTATGTCATAGTTTCAACTTTTTGGCCCAGTTTCACAAACGGGGCTTATCTTAAACCAGAACTAGGCATTAGTTATATTAACATATTTATGCAAAAATGCCTTATAAGAAAATATTACAGGTGTGCATCTTAACACAGAACAATGACACTGAGATATTTTAAGATATGTCAGAGCAAGATATTTTCATCTGAGACAGCTCAAACAAGCAATTTAGTCTGGGACTAGCTTAAGCCTTGTCTGTGAAACTGGGGTTAATCTCATAATTAAAATTCTCATAATTTAATATTTTTGTCATAAAGACTTTATATCTTATAGTCATAATTTTGTCTTGTACTGACTTTCTTTCTTATAATGATGATTACTGTGTCAGTTTTAACTCTAGTCTCATAATTACGAGTCATTATTTTGTGTTTTTGTCTTGACTTACTATCTCATATGACTCAATTTTATCTTTTCTTCATGACTTACCTTTTCATAATGATGACTCATCATTTTGTGAACAACTTTGTATCTCATAATCACTTAATTTTAACCTTTTATCTCATAATGTATGCCACTTTATCTCAGTATGCCATAATTTCAGTTTTTAATGCATCTTAAATGCATAATTATGATTTACCAAAGCATTTTTCCGTCACACACTTCATCTGGTGTATGAATTTCAGAAGGTTATTTATCATCCGGCGTCAGAGTCTGTTATCCCCTCCTCCTTTTTCATTTTCTTGAGTGCATGAATTGTTCATAATTTCACTTTGCTCAACATTTCAGTTGATGATGATTATTTTTTGAAGTGCACTTTCATCTGTTGTGTTGGTGTAGGGTGCATTCTGGGGGCTGATAGTGGGCATGGTGGTGGGCTGTACAAGGATGATTCTGGATTTCGTCTATCCAACACCGAAGTGCTACGAGATCGACAACAGACCTGACATCATCAAATATGTTCACTACCTGTACTTCTCCATCATTCTCACTGTCCTCACACTCATCGTAGTTGTATGTGTTAGTTTGGCTACAGAGAAGCCCAAACCCGAGCAGGTTAGAAAACACACACACTCAAGACCAACCCTAACCCAGTTCAGTTTCACAAAAAACATAATTAGTATTCAGAAGTTTGTTTTCATAAACCTTAAAGGGACAGTTCACCCCCAAATTAAATAATTTAGCATCATATAAATCAATGACTAATGTCAACTGTTTGATTACTGTCATTTTTCTAATTATTTTGTGCTCTACAGACAAAAAGAAACTGTTACATGTTTGGCACAGCTGAAGGGAATGACAGAATTACAATTATTGGGTGAACTATCTCTTTAATTTGGGAACTTCACTCATATAAAGGTTTTTTTTTTCCCCAGATCAGTCGTTTGACGTGGTACACACGTTTTGATCCTGTGACAGAAAGCAAAGAGGTGGTGCTTTCAGATCTCCAGACGATTGAGGATGCCACACAGTACTCGAAAGACATGGAAAATGATGCATATCCTACAAAAGAGGGTACTTTGTCCAATCCATATGGAGGCACAGACAGATGGTGTTGTCCAATTTATTCCAATCTATTTCTGTGATAGTCCAGTTATCCAGCAGAGGGAGACAAAGTCATTTCATATTTTTCAATGTGTTTTTAAAGGAGGGGAAAGATTGAGGATATCTAACAACCAGAGGGGGAACTAAATCACATTCAATATCTGTATAAAATACTGCTTTAAATGAAAATTGCAATCTGCTAAAAAACAAAACAAAAACACTACATTTATAAAGATAATATTGTTTGGATTTCATTGTTCACATGTAATTCTGAATGCATTTTTTGTCAGCAGACTCCAGTAGTTCTGCCTCCAGCAATGCGGCTTCATCTAAACTCAAATCTGCTCTGTTCTGGATCTGTGGAATGGAGAAGCAGAAAGGAGAGACGCCCAAATCTCCTCCTCCAGAGGCTCTGACGTGTTCCTTGGAGGAAGACCCCTGTACGAGACACCTGGTTAACGCCAACCTCATCATCTGTATGTCAGTGGCCGTGTTTCTCTTTGCTTTCTGGGCGTAGCCACTTCTTTATAATGTATTGTTTATTGTGACTGGTGTGGGAAAGAAAATATCCATGCAGCATGTACTTAAAGTGCCCCTATTATGGATTTTTGTAAATGACCTTTAATGCAGTTTAGAGCCCGGTTCACACAGAGCACGAAAAAGATAACGATATAGTTCAAATATAGTTATCCATATCTTTGTAGTTATGGTGCTGGGTGTGAACAGGCCTTAACAGCTCAGATAAATAAAAACATTCTGAAAGGGCTCCGTGTATAAAGTTATTGTATCTCAAAAGAAAGTCGACTTTGCGTCTTTAAAACGAATCCCTAGCCGTTTCTTGTTGACGTCAACATGAAATATTTGCAAATTCATTCTTGGCCACACGCTAGTAGTTCGAAAGGAAGGGTTTGAAAAAATTAACCGTTAACGAATTGTTTGGGAATATTTGAGCTAAAAAATAAATGCATATAATAATAAGAAAGTGTTTTTTGACCTTGCATGCATGTTAACCTGTTGTTGGGGACTCTCAAAAACAAAACACGAACCTTCCGGAAGCCATAATAGAGGCACTTTAATAATAAACCAACATTCTTATTTATAATATATCGTCATAAATCTGTTTTTACCAACTTGTCCTTGACATTTCTGTAAATTAAATAGTATTTAAAAAAACAACTAGTCTTGGTTTCTTTAAGCATTTTATTTGATATATAATCAGAAAACTTAATTTGTACAACATTTGTTCATCTGAGGCACTGGAGAACGGGAAGAGGATGGAGGAAATGTGCACACAGACGTACAAAAGAGGGTGAAACAGAAAATAAAAATCAATATGTACAATTAAGAGCCAATTAAAGATATATCCACAGAAATAAAGACACATACTCGCTCTTGAAAGGAATGAATGACTTTGGCTTTCTAGCTGACAGTTCCTGAGCTTGACCGATCCGTTAACCCTTTCATTCACATTTATGTTGTCAGTGCTGTTTATGCGTTGCATACAACATGAAATAACCCCCTAAAGCTCTGACACAGGATCATACGCTTTGAAAAAAAGCATCTTTGGTCATTTTGAGAATGAAGTATTTCATAACAGCACATGCAGGGCTTATTTTAATGGTTAACAGTGGATGGATAGATTGGTACTTGGTAGTACATACTCCACTAAAGCAAACCCTGTAAAACACAATTACAAATTGTTAAAAACTACTGAACTAATACAAAAACGACTGTAATGTCAGAACACTACATTGCCGTCAGTATTGCACCCCAGGAAAAAAAAATACTTAAAAATACAAATCTTATGCATGTATTAAATCAATTACATCTGAATAACCATTATCTTTCTTGAGCTTTTTTTAAAATCCAATTTTTCAAAATTGTGAAGTATTCAAAGAGAAAAGGAATGATTAAAATACATTTGAAAACAAACATTCACCGTGATAACCAACAAAAACATGAAGCACACGTGTTTTTTCAAGGCACATATATAACGCTTGTTATGCAAAACATCACAAAACTGAAAGACATTCATACTTGATTAAAACCCCAACCAGCAATATGCTATTTGTGAATGAAATGAAGAATGTATAGCAAGTTAACATGTGCGTACGTTTTTTTTTTTCCTGGTATGTGTTTACAATGTGCCAGCATTGTGAGGACACAGTTTCCCGTGGGGTCAAAGGTTAAAGTGAATGGCTATGTTCAGAATAGCATACTACCATCTGCTGCATGTACTCTGTGTACTTTTCAAGATGGCATACATATTTTCTGTATGCTTTGATGACCTACTATAATTGCACACGATGCTGGGTACCATATCCCACAATGCAATGCATCGACTTGACCTTCCATTCTCAGTGTGACGATTGAAGCAACTCCGATGACTCATTTGATCATTCTCACGAAATACTTTTTTTATACTTAAATCTGAATGCTTAACACCTAGATTTATTCATAAGGTAACTGAGGTCAGGTAAAATGTTTTTCATTTTGCATACTTTCAAAAGAAATGGTAAAAACACACCATGCAGTAAGTATGCTAGTACTCTATTACGAACATAGCTCTCCATTGGCTGTGCGAGGACTGGACTCCGCCCACCTCACAGGATGGTGTTTTCTGATTGGTGTTCATCTTCTGAGTGGGTTTCTGTGGTTTCATCCTCCTCAAGCTCCGGGACAAGATCCAGCCCTGGTCCCGTCAAAGATCTCTCCTCTCCATCTCCATCTGCGCAATCATAATGCACATTTAGCAGACTTCAAAGATAACATTTGATCATATTTCCACCAACATTAAACAAGCAATATTAGAGAAAATAAGAATGTATCATTTAACAAGGATGATGTCCAATATTTATTTAAATGATGAAATAATGGGTTAGTTGTGACACACTCAAAAAAATATATAGTGCTGCCAAACGATTAATCGCATTCAAAATAAAGGTTTTTATTCTCATAATGTATGCGTGTATACTGTGTATATTTATTATGTATATATATAAATACAAACGCATGTAAATGTTATGCAAAATCATGTTGTTTTTTGTTACATATAAGAATATGAATATATAAACGTGAATATTTTTTTAAATATATACTTTGTGTACATATGCATAATATACACATACATATAATGTAAACAAAAACATTTTGGATGCAAATATCGTTTGATAACACTATTAATGCTGTTTTAATACCTAAACATGACAAAAAAAAAAGTTTGGGGTCAGTATAATTTTTAAAAATAGAAAAATTAGTTAAATATTACTACAATTTAAAATAAAAATTTTCTATTTGAATATTTTTCAAAACTAATTTGTTAATATTTAATTTTTTTCCTGGATTGTTTGAAAAAACAAGTTTAAGAATTTACTTGGACAAGAGGATAGATAGATAATTATTAACTGATCAAATTATTGAATCTTTGCTAAATAAAATTATTAAAAAAAAAAAAAAGAAGAAGAAAAATGACCCCAAACCTTTAAATCTGTAGCGTATTCAAATGTAAAATGTTAAATACTACAGTATCTGTGGCACAGCTAACATTGACCCTGCAGAAGCAGCCGAGGTTCATGGGTAGGGAGTTACTGTATGTTTAGTTGCATAAAGCATGTGCTTGTTTTTTATCCTAAGACATGCCACAAAGACACTGGATAGGCAGCTTGTCATGCAGGTTCACTTGCTGTTAGTCGGGTTAAACAGGCAAAGAAAGCGTTCAGACACACACAGATGGAGCTGACAGTACTTCGACTGATACGCCCAGAGTTCTTACCATCGCCTGCCACTCAAACCACACCTCACAGGCAGAAGATCACACATCTGTAACAGTGCAACAACGTCACAACATGTTCAAAGATCACACCGACCACCAGCACAGTGAAGCCAATCACAATTCAGACGGCCGTGAACATCCATCAAGCCAGTCCAATCACATCTCAGCCTTTCAAAGTCAACATGAACCCATTTTACTTCTACAATGTGTCCAAATTAATTGGATTATGCCAATTAGAACTACCAGTGGTTGAACTTTTGTCAAATATTTTAGAAAAATATTCTCAAAAATGGGAAAACTGACTGAAAATAACTAATATGTTCTCAGAATTGCTAATGTCACAATTCTGTTATTATTTATTCCATAGGAAACAGATTTTTTTTTAAATATAAATGCCTTTACTGTCACTTTTAATCAATGTAATGCATCTTTGCTGAATAAAAGTATTAAATTTTTTCTTCAACATTGATGACAATAAGAAAAGTTTCATGTGCAGCAAATCAGCATATTAGAATTAAATTATTATAAATTATTTCCATTCAACAATATATTAAAATAGAAAACATTTGCTTTAAATTTGTAATAATATTTTACAAAACTCCTGTATTTTTAGGATCAAATTAATGCTGCATGGAAACAACTTCTCTATAAAACAAAAAAAGAAAAAAGTTTTCAAAAATGTTCTTCAGTTTAAAGTGTATTCAGATAATATGTGTGTTAGGACAGTAATCAGGGTGAGTTTTGACTTCATGTTGGCTTTTTGGATGAAGTTCTGATGGCAGTGAACCACCAAAAAGTGTCATTAAACACTGGAAGTGGTGATTTCTTCAAACAACGGAGCATTAATCAGGGTGGTGGTAAAGTCATTAAACAGCTCTCTCTCATGCAGATGCGGTGTGTGGTGAAGCAGGAGAGCGTCTGAACCTCGAGCCAAACACTGAAGGACTCCTGGCAGCTGCTGATGTTTCCACAAGCCGTCTACTGCAGCATGTGGTCACTGAGCCAAAGATTATTACACACCACGCATCCTACAGTCAGGCCAATGATGACAACTCGTGTTACGAGGGAGAAATGTGAAATCCAGACATTAAGGTGTGTGTGTGTGTGTTAAACGCTAAGTTGACATAATGGATGCCAGGGACATATAAAAATCACAATGATGTTGAAAGGCATGATGAATAATAATAACTTATGATAATTAACTGTCACAGAAGAACAGAAATGAGGACTCGTTCTCTCGGATAAAAAATGGGATGCATTTCTGTTCAACTTCAGCAATCTTGTGTTTCTGGAAGACAACATTTGAAGCCAAATGAAACATACAAATTCAAACATTTGTAATCTATCGATCAGAGTCGGTACAAGTTAAGCTCCGCTGACAACATCTGTGATATGCTGTCGAGTATCACAAAAAAAACGTATTCCCTAATTTGCATAAAACTAAAGCATTGTTCAATCATTCATTTACAGACTTTCACTGTAAGTGCCTTTCTGTTTTTACTAATTTCATTGTATCATTGTAATGTAAATATATTTATTTATTTTAAAATAATTTCCATTTTACAATTCATCAGTATTTCCTACGTTTTCCTACTTTTGCAACCTTTATATTTATATAATTTTTAATGTAAATGTTAAATATAAAATAGACACAACTGAACAGTAAGTAATGAATAAAACAGTAAGAAAAAGAGCTATTTTGTCCTGTATTTATGGCTCAAACAGTGTGTGCTACATCCATCTTGACAAACCTACTTATAAAAATAAAGCTTGTTAACTCTGGATCTGGGATTGTTTAAACTCTTTCTAATCTGAAGATGAAGTTTTTAGTCTCCAGCAGCATCTGCAGACTTCTTTCGTCATGTGAAGCGAGCTTAATGGAGGGAAACCCTTAGGAGAGTTGTTTGGCAGGGGCCAGTGCTGGGCTTGCTCCCAATAATGTGCTATTAATGAGGTAAACATCAGCCCGACACCGAACACCTGACTTTATACAGACCCTGTATGAGTGTGTTTTCTTATTAGAGCTGACTGAGCTGGAGAAATGTGTCACAATCAAACAAATCAAAGAGAGTGCAAATTACATCCAATGTCCAACATCAGGCATGTACAGACAAGTCCATTTCTGTAGTTATATGCATATGCCCTCAGGTAAATGATAAATGTGCTATTACTTTTCTATTATATTTATTAAAGAAGAGAAAATATGAAAATCTGGATGCTACCATATAGCTTGCAATTTGGTCATATTCTCTATTTGCATTTTTTAGAAATAAATAACATTTTAAAATAAAAGTATTTAATTTAGTGCTGTCAAATGATTAAAGGTGATTAATCAAAGGTTTTTTGACATATATATATATATATATACACACATACACACTATTATTCATCATTGTTGTTATTATTATTATTATTAATTTTTGTGGAAAAATGTCAGGGCTGTTGTTGTAGTTTTGTTATGATTTTTCATACCTGAGATGATCTTGGATCCAGAAACACAGACTCCGTTGGCACCGTCACTGGTTGGCTGTGGTGGTGGTGGGCCGGCGGGTTTGGGTCGTGCCCGAGGAGTGGGCCTGGGCCGCAGCTGGGAGCCATCGCAAGGGGGTGTGCCCGGAGGGGTGGGGGTTCTGGGAGGGGACGGCTGGGCCTCTTCTGTGCTGTGAGGAGGAGGCTGGGACGGAGGATGAGGAGGAGGGTGGTTAGGTGCCTGGAGGGGCAGCTGGTTGTTGCGGCGGGGTGCGATGAGAGGCTGAGGGGTGCTCGGGGCTGAGGGCTGGTTAGGAGCCGCTTTGATGCTCTGAGGTGTGGGGGGGGCAACCTGTTTGGGAGGTGCTGGCGCTTGTTTCTTTGTACCTGAAACGGTCCAGACTTGATTTTACGGGCCAGCGGACAACATGCATTTTAAAGTAATCTGATAACCAATATATTGTACATCCCTAACAGATCTGAATAAAGATACGAGGAAGGATGATTAGTTCTGACCTCTTCGGCCCAAGAAAGGACTGGGGCCCTTAGGACCTGAGGTAGGGGTCACCACATTCAGCTGAGCGGGTGCCCCGCTCGAAGCTCCCGGGCCGTTCCTCAGGGCAGGGGGTGTGGATGCAGGATCTCGGGTTAGAGGAGTACTGGGGAAAGAAGAAAAGCAGGGCGCTTCTATCATGGGATCACACTGCAGCATTTACACACAGCTCAGTTCACATGCAGAGACGTTAAAAATGTAGTGGTCCAAGTTGAGTTAATGACTTGCACTGAAACATTATCACAGATAAATAGTACATGCCTTAAGGAAACACAGTTAGCAAAGTTAGCAGTGTTTTATTCTGCATGCAGTGCATCTTCACCACTAAAGAAAGAACAAGCAACAGAAAGGCAAGGCAGGACACACAGATTCAAGCATCACAGAATATTCTACAGAAAAGAGACAATAGAAGGATTTTTGGCCCTGTCTGAGATAAATCGGTGTGATTTGACAAATTGTCCTTAACTTGAGAATCAAGAGGCCTTTGCTTTGATACGCCCGGTGATCACTTCATAATAAAAACTTGATAATAAACAATATTTTATTTTTAATTTATTTGAAATTCTAGTAACTATCACAGCATGCAAAAACTATGAGTAAAAGTACTGAATTCTGGTAGACTGAAACTGTTATGAAGCCGTTTTTGCTGTTATGACAACTGGAAAAATCCTGAGAAGGGGCTTCACTTTTCATATTAAATTTATTCTTGGAACTATACTTTTTTGCAACAACCAAATCTAGATAATTTTAAGGTAAAAAAATGAAGGGTCTTAATGAATGGTCGATTGGTAATAGCTTGATCATTTTCTGATTTTAAAAGTGTATTGAAGCAAAAACAACATGAGAGTGGCACAAGATGATGTTGTACATGACACGGCGGCAAATGGCGGAATTTGATTTTTGCCATTCCAGGTCTCCTGAAAGCTTCATAGCCTTACTCTGCGATTGTACCCAATCGTTTGCTATTTGACTGATTTTGAAGCAGTGCTTTGAAGCAATAATCAAGAGAATGGCACAAAACGCTGTGCTCAGGACACACAGATTTGAGCGGCCCGGCTCCTGGCGTCTGGCAGCGGTTGGCGGGTTGAGGTTTTGGCGGTCGCACCAGTCCTTACCTGTTCTCCACAGTGTGCTGAGCTAAAGGCTGAAGGGTCTGAGGAAGCCAAGCTCCCGCCTGCCCGGCCTCCAGACCCCCGCCCGTGGGCGACAGAGGGGAGGGCTCAAACACGGGACCCCCCCCCTCGTCGTCGATGGGAGGTAGAGGGGGCAGGAAGGTGGGCGAGAAGTGCTGCTTTTTATTTACTGTGCCAGCTCTACGAGGGGCGATTTCCGGTTGTTTGTTAGCAGGGCTACAGGGAAGAGGGGAGACAGCATGAAACACTCACACCAGAGAGTGACAGTGGGGTATTAGTCTCCACAGAAGAGGAGAAGGAGAAGGACAGGACCACCACCTGACCACTGGGACAGCAACCAGACACATGTGTTGGAAACGGATGACACTTCTAATGGTTTGTAGAGTTTAAGCAAAATAAAAAAAATGTAACATTTTCAACACGAGTGTATATACTGTATATATATATATATATGTGTGTGTGTGTGTGTGTGTGTGTGTGTGTGTAAGTAATGGAACCGTCTGCAAGTTGTATAATTAGTTCACAGAAACAAAACAAGTGGCTGAATCATTCACTAATTTATTAAGAATGGCCACTACTGTGTGTTGCTCTGTTATTATTCTATTATTGATAGGCAATGATATAATTTATAGTGCACATTATACAACTGCATGTTGTATCACCAAATATTAAAATATGTAGTGCAAATTTACACCAGTAAATGATAACGAACTTTGATAGATTTTATATTCTGCTACTAAATTTAATTTCAAAACATTGAGTTTTTGTGTATGCTAAGCATTGTAGCATATAGCATTTAAATTTCTAATTTACTTTTACTTTACCTATCTAAAATATATGCATATATAATGTGTCAAATAAAATAAATACCTTGTGTAAATCTTAAACATAAAAAAAAAACACTTTTAGTTAACATTTAAAAACATTTGATATTTTTGGTTAAGTTTAAGTAGTAATATGACTACAACTAAAACTGAAAATAAATTAAACAAAAATATAAAAAAACTAATTTAAAAAGACGACAAAGGCAGATAAAAATGATGCGATAACGCCAGTATTGTATATTACGAATACTATCAGCTCTTTGACAAACTCTTTGTTTTATGTCACTTTGGATAACAGCATTAGCAAAATACATAACTGCAAAATTACTACAACTTAAATAAAAAATTTTCATTTTAATTTAAAATGTGAAAAAGCTCATTAAAATATTAATTTTAAAAAGTTATACAATTCTGAATATGTCTATAAATAAGTATAAAAAACATATGTATGTGTACTGTGTATATTTATTACACAAATATATATATTTTGTCATGTTTACGTTTATATTCATGTATTTTATATTATAAATATATTTAATATATATTTAATTTAATATTTAATAATATTTAATATACATAATAAATACACCAGTACGCACACATATATAATGTAAACAAAAACTTCTATTTTGGATACGATTAATCGCTTGACAGCCCTAATATAGATACTACTATAATAACACTAACAATTTTTCAGTTTATTAATAAAGCAGTCAGCTCTCTTAGAAAGCCGCTGAAGGATTGTCCTGTATGTGATGCACAGAAACACGTTCGGTATGATGGCCTGCGGGAGAGGAGCTGTTTGACTCATTCTGAACATACCAAACCGAACACTTCCTGGTTTCACTCACTGAATTACCAGAACTGGAATTATAGAAACTAGAACTGCATTTACTAGAATATAGATCATTTCAATAAAACCTTTAATTCCTTTTAATGAAGCATTAGCGCTGTTGAAATGCAGGTCAAGAACCGGACTCGTTTCTTTTCTGAATTTGGCACCCATTTCCCAATCATGAAATATAGCAGCAATAATGCATTTATACATAGCTATGAGCATAAAGTTTATTTATTTCAGAAAGCATACAATAAGCAACGGTTGACAAAAAAAAGTAAAACAAAACAAAGCCAAACTAAAAAAAAAAATCGAAAGAAAAACTAAGCAAAACCACAAACAAACATGGCTGAGAAAGTTGCATGTGTCATTTGAAATGAATGTGTCTAAACAGCCCCCAGCTCGGGTCTCAGACTGTCTGCTTTGACTGTGACGCACTCACTGGCCACTACATAGGATGCGGACACTACTGTGGAGTTGGAGTCATGTCTGTAAGCGCGGGGATGAGACTTGTACCTGTCTTTGCGGGGCGTGTCATAATCGAACGAACCCTGGCTGCCTGGGCGCCTCCTGTCTATGGTCCCCGCTTCTGAGTCAGGGGTCCCTGGGCACCCAGGCATAGCAAACATGCCTGAGACGTTGAATTCCACATCTGAAGAGCGAAAGAGCAGAGGATATTCAGACACGGCCATGACTGAGTAAAAGAAAACTGACAAGCTCAGTTCAAAATCCTACACAATAGAACATCTGCAGACATATTTCCAGCACAAAGGCAGATATTAGTCAGGGAAATGATGCTGCTTCTCTTTGGTGCAAACAGTATCGCTTGCATCTATCATGGTATTTCCAGATTAGTTATAGTTAACTAAATTTGTATCCAAATGACCTAAATGAATGACTTGCAATTAAAATGGAAATTATTGAAAAATTATTTTAGGCAACAGGAATGAAGTTGTTAAAATAAAAAACAGGAGGGTTTCAGAGGAACTGTAAAACAATGCTAACCAGCCATTCAATAAAATGACTTCATTACAGTAAAAAAGCAATTTGAATATTATACAGGGTGGGCCATTTATATGGATACACCTTAATAAAATGGGAATGGTTAGTGATATTAACTTCCTGTTTGTGGCACATTAGTATATGTGAGGGGAGAAACTTTTCAAGATGGGTGGTGACCATGGTGGCATTTATGATACACATTTATTAAGGTGTATCCATATAAATGGCCCAACCTGTATATATAAAAAAGAAATAATAAAAAGGCCAAAAGAACAAAAATAAAGTGTGATTAACCTGGTACTGTTTTTTTAACAAATATTATCACTCCATGTTTTATTCGTTAAACAAATACATCCAAAGTCACTTTGAATAAAAGTGTTTGCTAAATACATAAATGTAAAAAAACAACAACAACAAAACTTCATATTAAAAAAAAAAAAACATTTAAATACTACAAATAAATACTACACTATACTGTTATACTACAAAAAAATAAAGATGAAGTATACAGTGAAGCACTGGTTGAATGTCAACATATACGCTCTGATAACTCTAGAAAAAAAATTGTTCTAGTTAAAATGTAATAATTATTAATAGTTCTTAGCTTTGCCAATGCTCTGAGCTGTAAGAGGCAGAAATAGCACACAGCTGAGCAGTCACTGAGGATGCATCTCATTTAGATGTAAGGCGTCTGCCTATCTAGACAGAGCAACTCTTGATGGTGGCCTTACCATCAGGGAAGAACCAGCTAGCATGGTTGATTATTAGTTCTATTATAGACACGACATGGACGGAGGTAGTAGCTGCCATCTCAGCCAGGCTCCTAAAAGAACAACAAAACTGTAACGAACCAAACTATTTCACAAGAAACAAAAACAATAAGCTAACAAAATTTTTTTATAAACAATTCAATGTTAGGGGAAGTGTGAGTGAACTGCTCCTGTGTCTCACCCCTCTGTCTTGGCCCAAAGTAAATTGGGTCCCAGTACGATGGCGATGTTGCTAGCTGTCATCTTGTTTATGTCGCTTTCCAGAGCAAGCTTTGCAAGAAACTTCACCAGGTACCTTCACAGACACAGATTAGCTTGTTACGATCACAAAAGTCATTACAAAGGCAATGCCTAAAGTTCAGTGTAGTAACAAGCTAACCTAAAGTTGGTCTTGTTGGCCTTTGGTAACATATCACACACCACCCACAGCGCCTGAATCCTCTTATCAGAGTCAGAGATACTGCAGACCACAGAAAACAACAGGAAAAACACCTCATAAGCAAAAAACTATGAAACATCATTAATATCATTTTTAAAATACACACACTTGTCATTTTCTTGTGGCTTTTTCTTTGCAGGAAGTGACATTTTATTTTGCATTTAGAATTCAAATTCAATTTTACACATAATATTGCGTACATCTTTTTATTAATTTAAAAGGGGTCATATGATGAGATTTCAAGTTTGTATTCTCTTATTCTAAATATTCTCTTTGGAGTGTTACAAGCTGTTATAGATAAGATCCCTAAAGCTGCAAAGACTACAGTCTCAAAACCACAGTGACTTATCCTCACCCCCCTAAAATGGCTTGTTTAAACATGCCCCTAATTTTCTACGTCGCAGAGTGAGTTTATTTCATAACACCGCCCAAATGTATATGCAATAAGAAGGAAGGCTTATGCTATTATTCTCGCTTTAGTGTTGCTGCGGGTGCCATGTTCTGGAGCTTCTGACTTCTGTGTTTTCATTGGCCAATCACAGTGCACTGGATATCTAGCCAATCAGGGCACACCTCGCTTTTTTAGAACCATGAGTTTTGTAAAATTGACCCATTTCAGAAAGAAGGGGCATAGAGGAGAAACAATAACATATATTATGCGGAAAATAATGTGCTTTTTTAAAACATACCACATAAATACACTGAATTACACCAAATACACCAAATAAATTTTATTTTTAGCAACATCATATGACCCCTTTAAGACCTGGCAAGTTTCACCTGCAAACTTTGGCGTCAATGAAGCACTGAGAATCTTTCAAAGTGAATCCATTCTACAGTTCAGATCAGAAACGCTTGTAAATATGTAAAGTAATCTTCTTCAAGATCAAACACATGAGCTTATGACAGCGGACATCGGCTCTCTCGCGACACTCCACCCTGAATGACTGTTACACAAGATCACAGCTTTAGAGATGACTCATTTTATGGGATACAAACATAAATGATTGTGTCATCACCAATTTATGATCCCTGGGGTGTAATATTGAGACGTTTCCTCTGGCAGCATTTTAGTTTAGTCTGAAGTTACTAGTCTGATGTGGAAAATATGAAAAATGGAAGTTCTCACAAAATAACCAACTGACAATGAATTGTTTTTTTAAAATATGATACTGCTTGAGCATAAAACTTCCTCAAAAAGCTATTGAAACTTATTTGGCTGAACCACACACGATTCTGAAGATAACAAGGAAACACTAAGCTATAACAGAATCTTCAGTGCATTTATACTAGTGCTATCAAAAGATTAATTGTGATTAATCTCATCCAAAATAAAAGTTTTTGTTTGCATAATATATTTGTGTGTGCTGTGAATATTTATTATTCTTATTATTTCATACATGCATTAATGTATTTCAGATATGTATTTGTAATATCAATTAAATGCTGCTCTACTCTTAATAATTTTGTGTAAATCGTTATACCTTTTTCTCAAGACTCTTTGATTAATATTTCATGCAAACTTGTCAATAATGGTATATCTTGAATTAAAGCATTTAAATGACCAAATGAATTGTTGGTTTTGATCAATTATGAGAATTACTATTCAAAAATAAGTAATACTCAGGTTGGGCTAAAATAACCTCAATAAACCTCAAGCTTCTCAGTTCTCAGCTCTTTGCTATGCATTGTTTGTTTGCTCATATTTTGGTTTACTCATACAACCTAATGTTCCAGATTTGATGAGACTCACTGAAAAAGCTTCTGAATACAAAGTGACTGAAGTGATGCACTTTAAATGAATATGCTTTACTTTGAGGCTTGGATCCACTCTTCATAGAGCTGGTAGCTCATCAGCGGTTCAGGGAGCTCCCTCAGGTAAGATTTCAGCGCTCCTAAATAATCATGGAAAAACCAAAGCCACATCAAATGCAAAACCTCAATTCTGTTTTAACGTGAAATGCAAGTGGATTTAGATCTAGATTTAGATTACTATTTTTGCCAAAGCTGTGGTGCTTCTGAATGTGGTGAACAGTAAAATGTTTAATTTTGAGAGCCATTCTAAATGCAGAGATGCTGTAATCTCTGTAACTAGCTGCAAACAAACTGCGTCCTTCTACGGTGTCATTTATGAAAAGTGCCTGGTACCGGCTACAGCGTGAGGGTCAGAGTAAAACTCCTCCAGTTGGGAAGTGGAACAGTCCAGTGCTGCCTTTAACTTCTTGAGTTTAGAGGCTCCGGCGGCGATACGGAACAAACCCTGGCACAAAAGGAAATGCTGTAAACACACAAGACCTTTGCAGCGTGCAGAACAATATAAACCGGGATGCTCATGGGTAAAGAATGACTGGGAAGGCTGTTTTCATGTGTGTCAGTGATGGTTTCACAGGGAAATGACTGTCTTGTTTCACTGCTAATATTAGTCTGCCTTTAGCTGAGAAGCAGAAGTGACTCATTAGACGTCTCTAACACAGATACACTGCCACAGCCTTGTTCTCAGCAACCATCTCTCTCCCCCTCTGTCTATCCTCCATCCAAGCATCATCTACACTTCATCCATCATCTATCCACCCACCCCTTCATCTATTCATCCATCTTTCCACGCATCCATCCATCACCTATTTATCATCCATTCATCCGTCCATCCATCGTCTATCCACTCACCCATCTATCTATTTATCCAACCACACGTCCATCCATCCATCATCTCTTTATCATCCATCTATCCATCCACCTGTCCAACCATACATCATCTATCCATCCACCCACCCATCCACACCTTCATCCATCCATCTCTTTATCATTCAACAATCCATTATCTATCATCCATCTATCTATCCATCCATCAATCAATCCATCCGTATTAAGAATAGTTTTGCCTGCTAAATTATCACACATGTGAATACAAGCATGTTTTTGAAGCTTGCAACCATTTTTTATTTGGAGTTTGAGACTTCCAAAACTTTTAAAATGCATGTCAAATAAACGTCATCCACTTAAAACTAGTTCTGTACCAAACAGCCCTAGGCAAAAGGCAGAAATATTGACCACTTCCTGAAAATCACAGCTATCTGCCATTGTGTATGCAGTAACAAAGCGCATCCACTTCCCCTCTGGATGAAAACAGTCATGTCTTTTTATCCGTGGGTTCTCATGGGTTGTTTCACAGAGTCAGATACCTCTTCGTGCATGCCGGTTTCCAGTAGCATCATAACACAGGCCTCTATGGGTAGAGCGATCTCTCGGCTGGTGCGTTTCAGATGTTCTTCCAGAGCTGTGCCAAACGCTGGCTTCTCTGTCCATTTATCTGACAGATGAGGAGATAAAGTGAGAATGATTTGAGTTATGGCAGGAAACGTTTAAGAATCATCACTAGGTGGGTGTGTGGCGCACAGATTCTGTAAGTCAGTATGATTTACAGTAAGAAATAGGATACATTGCAGAGCTGACCACCAGGAAGACTTGAAAGAGAAAGAATGATTCATAGCTTGATGATTTCATAGTTATATCTTAGGGTGAACCTCATAAAACCTGTCAAAAACATGTTTGGGTCATAAAATAATAAAACAAAACACTATATAAAATGAATTAAACAAATGTAAATTATATATACAGTGGGGGAAAAATTTTTTAGTCAGCCATCAACTGAGCAATTTCTCCCACTTTAAAAGATGAGAGAGGCCTGTAATTTTCATTGTAGGTATAACTCAAATATAAGAGACTAAATAAATTCCTTCTGGCTCTCACAGACCTGTAACTTCTTTAAGAGACACAATTGGTGGCTGACTAAATACTTATACATATAAATAATATATACATACATATATATAATAATATATATAATAAAAGTATGTATACAATAATATGATTCTGTGTGTGTGTATGTGTGTGTTAGAGTTTATTTTTTATATTTTCACAAATCATGTTTTTTTTTATTATGCTATCATGTTTATGTTGTTTTATAGTGTTAATTAATATTATATAGTGTATATTTATATTCATTTATTTCTGCAAAAACATTATTTAGCTTTTAGGGTGAATACGATCCAGACATGTACTTGCCCTCTTTTGTAAATAAACATTTATTTTATTTACAAAATTTTATATATATATATATATATTATCTTTATGCAGTACAATTCTAACATTTTGGGGTCGAAATTTGGGTTGAAATACACCCCAGGTGGACATATTTTTGAAAGATTTTGTGTGATTCACTCTTATAGTTTGTGAGTCACTTATGACTTGAAGTTTGAAACTTATAAAGATCACAGATCAGATAAATATTTTAGAATTTTTAGAATACAAAACACACCCGCATAATATTTTCTGTGTTTAATTGCTATTAATAAGGTCATGATGACGCAGCAGATGCTCAGTGCAGGAATTGAATATCATACCTTGCTGTGACTGTATGGTGGGCAGGACGCTCTCGATGGATGCCAAAGCTCGTCTGTGGTATTCAGCTTGAGCTTCTAACAGCTATCAAGAAAAACACACAAAAACTTCAATCTTTTTTTATGTGAGAAGAGGAAAGTTTATGACTACTAACTGCCTATACACTGTACAATATAGTATATACATAGTATATAACAACAGCTTTATTCCTTTAAAATGTATTCCACAGACAGGCTATGATAACTACTAGTCTACCGTATATTACTGTATTATATCAGTATCTTACTGATAACCAGTGTTATAATTAAACATTATTCTGATGCCTTATATGCATGGAACAAAAATCCTGCCTCAAATACTAAAGTATTTGAAATAAAAAGCTTGTTGAATTCCACAAATCGCAAAAAAAAAGCATTGCAATTAACAGTGCTTACATTTTAATGGCTTGCATTTCAAAGGGAAAAATTTCACATATACATTTTCATTGTTAAAATTTAGTAATCGATATTCACCTCACAAAGTCATTTTCAAAATATTCAGTTTATTTAATAATTCCAGCGATAATATTCGTCACGCAACTTTCGGTTAGTTTTATTTCACTTTTTATTTCAAATACTTTAACTTGAAATATATGGAACAAAAACCTTAAATTCATTATTCCAATATAGATCGAACTTTATCAGACATTATTTGTCTTATGTGGTTAAAGCTCTTAAGATACGACTTACCAACACATAATAGCGAGCATATTCTCCTTCCTTGGAGGAAAAGCTGTACATATCTGCTGCTACTTGATCCTAAAGATAAACAGAGATCAGACTAGATTAAATGTGCTACCCAAGGTCACCTAGAAACCTCAATACAATCTGACTCATACCCATACCTTGCATATTTCCATTTTGTTCTGAGCTTCATCCATCTCCTCCTTAAGTGTGTCAACTTTGGCAGCCATTGCTTGAGCGTTTGCAGCTGATGGAAACGCCTTTGTGGCCTGAAGATACCTGTTTTACCAGAGTTTAAAGTATTTTCTCTATTATTTAAATGTACATGTTATACATGTTAAAAGTCTTCAGAGTAACAATTCTGCAACATTATAAACATCTTTACTGTCACTTCTGATCAATTTAATGCATCCTAGCTAAAATACTATATAGAGGATATACTACACACCTGGCTTTTGCAGAATCGTAATCCAACACAAGCTTGGCTAAATGTTTTCTCTGCTTTAGGATGTTAGGAATATCCACCTGCAAGCACAAAAATAAGAGATGTAACCTACAGCGTATGTTGAAAAAGCAGGATATTTGTGTGTTTTTGGCTTTACGTACCTCCGCCAGCTGGTTGAGAGGCTCCAGAATATCTTTCTCCAGCTGAACTTCATGTTGGCTCTGCTCCAAGGCCAGTTTATTTTCAGCTTCTCCACAGACATCCATCATCTTCCTATAGATACAATATCAGTAACTGTTAATATCATGCTGAATGGTCATGTTTATTATTCTTGTAAGATAAACAGATTCGAATAATAGAGCCGGGCATAATGGTCAAAAATATTATTACAGTATCGTTTTCCATATCATTCAATATGAGTTCTAATCACAATATTAATGCTTAACACATGTTTGTTAGACCTTGAGAATTTATATTATCATAATATTACCAAAATTATCGTAATAATTAATATTACCATAATGTTTACATATAATTTAGTTTTTTCCCTGGATTGCGCCTTTATGATTTAACTAAAATAAATAAAATATACATCTAAATTCAGGTCTAGTTGCAAATAGTGATTAATCCTGATTAATACACTGAAAATCCTGATTAATTTGATTAAAAATTAATTGTAATCATTTGACAGCCCGAACTAAAATACATTTACAACAAAACAGTGCAGTTTTATTTTTTGTCAAGAGGACCTGCACAACAGAACATGCATATTGTAGAAATGAAAACATGGTTAAAAATACTACTAGCATAATGCAAAAAAACAATGTAATCTAGCATTACCAACCAATTTCAATCATGTGCAATAATAATTTAATGTTACGTCACTCTATTACTACCAAATGTTGGGCAATATTGTTGCTTCTACTCTATATTTTCACAGATCAGGCCCGTAAATACAGCGCCTGCCTGACAAAACAGGAGAACAGAAACAGTTCCTGAAAGCGTCATTCTCTGTTTGACTCAGAGAAGAGTGAACGTTCAAAGTTCTCTCATTATTGGTATGAATCACAAGTCAGATGGACCAGATTATGGCATCGTTTTGGAGGATTTGCATGTCTTTCAAAGAGTTCATTAACTCACCCGATGAGGGACTCGTCTCCGAGCTGACTTCCTCCATCCACCATGGATTGTGAAAGGGCTGTGAGAGGAAGCTTTTTCTAAGAGAAAATCAAAAACCCAATTCATAAGTACGCGCTATGGAGGGAACTGGAAACGTAAAAGCAGCTGTTACTTACATGTCTCTTGTCCACATCTGAGCCCAGGTTGCCCTGCACACACATGACCAGCTTCTTGTGCACATTATGGGAGACAAATCGCACATTTTCAAGGCGCCGCTCAATCTGTAATATAACGTGCACATTAGAATGTCAAATTTAAAATTCTCCAAGATTCCAACATAAACCAAGCCAAAAGTTCCATTCAGAACATTGATAATCCCGGTCACATGCACACCTGTTCTGCATTTCCTCAGTCACTTGAGTCTATGCAAAGTATTGTATATCCTGGACACTAACACCCTTTAGTGTTTCCCGTTCTTTTAAATGTGCCTCTTTATTGATTTCAGCTGGACTGTGATTCTAGTATAGAAGGAAAATTTGGGATCTGTTGGCTGTCTGACAATTTCATGCAACTCTGGATTGTAGAGCGTCTTAAAAACCATTCTCATCACAACCCTGTTGAAAAAACCAAGTTAGACCAGCATGAATTCAGCCTAGCTTATCGCCCAATACAGCCATGCTCTCGACCACAAACCCGGGGGAAGCATTCGAACAACACTGGTTTACAAAAGAAGTCTAGTGGGGTACATTTGTTCAAAAACCTGATGAAGACATGTCACATATGCTCACCAAAACAGCCATCTTTTAAAATCTAACTAATTCAGCATCATTACTCCAGTCTTCAATGTCACATCATCCTTCAGAAATCCTGCTAATTTGCTGCTGAAAAAACATTTCTCACAATTATTGATGTTAAAATCTGTTGCTTAACGCTAATTCTGTTGTAGAGGTGTGCAATATACTGGTACGATTAACCTGTACAGATTTTGAGACTATAGTCTATCATGTTTACATGCTGACATCACATTACTGCGCTTTGTTGTCACAAAAACCTATTGTTTGCACATGTTTTTAGGTGCAGTGGGGTAAAAACAAGTCATGTTAAGCTGCTGCAGTGCAAAAACACATTTCGCTATATTTTCTGTACACTGTCTGAGAGGTGTACGAGCACAGCAGTATTGAACAGAGGGGTTTTTGAGCCGTTTTTGCATTTGTCTTGACAGGAAAATGGAGATATTACAATTACTTTTGCCAATTTATAGGATTTAAACAGATAAATATGCACACTTGTATGTGTCAAAATGCTCGTCTTTGCAAGTATCCTCATAAACACATTAATTTAGGTCTTAAGTTAAAGCAAACAGCTGAGAAAGAAAACAAGTGTAACAGAATATTGGATCCGGGCAGCTCTTAAAGTGACAGCAGTCTAAAATTCCTGCTGTCTGTCTTATGTCAATGAAACAACAACAACAACAACAACAAAAAAGGACAATCTTGCATTGCTCTTTGACTAAATCACTTTTGTAACTTTAATGAGAAGAAATATATATTTAATTTAGATGAATAGATTTAGAATTAGTTGAATAAATGAATTAGATTTTGAAGAAAATGCAGGGTTTTTACGATTATGATTTCAAATGATTAATTGCAATTAAGCGCTAACAAATATCCAATTTGTTCAATTTAATATCAAATATGGATGTGTTATTACTTGCGTTATTATTAAAAAATAAGATATTTTCTGAGAAAAGCAGAAAAATTGAGGTATTTGGTTGTTTCTACATTGAGTTGGCCATCGGTTCAAAGCTCATGACCTGCAATTATAAACACAGATGCTGCAAAGGAGCCTGGGTTGGAAAAGCTTTTAAAGTAAATGGTATGCTTAAAGAATTAAAGCTACAGCGATTGTGAGGAACCATCTGGGCAATGTTGCACCATGGCACATATAAGCCCATTTGCCAGAATGCTGAAATATACTTTAGCACATATAAATGGCCGACATTTAGACAGCTGACTGTTCACCTACATCTTCAAATGTATGAGAAACTATTTGCAGTTCACACTTCCCATCTGATTCTTTTCTTCCTCAAACCCTGGCCTCAGTGTGCAGATTTTAAAGCAGTTCTTGCTGTTGACTAAACCCCTTAAACTTTAACGCCTTCAGGAATGAAGGTAGTTTATATTTGGAACACAAATCTTTTTAAGGTACTTTGGGAAGGAAATTAGGCCAGTGTGGTGGTTTGTTTACAGTTTGTGCACAATTCACTTCAGCTGTAATGGCAGAACCGAGTCTGTGTTCTTACAGCTGGCACAGAAAGCTGCCAAACTGGCTGACTCTTCTCTTGCTGATTTCTTTCGTTCTCACATGCATGAACAAGAGGCGAATCCTCAAAGTGTGCCTGACAGTCCCTCAAATAGCTTCAGACAGTCGCAGTGGAACTGAAACTCTCCGCGTCTCAGAGTCATGCTTTTGTCTGCAACTCAAACACATTTAAAAAAAAAAAAAAAAAGTTTACCACAAAGATGCGGGATTCAGAAATGTACTGGGCGTATGAAACCTGCAGTCTGTCTGTGCACTGTTTATTTTTGCACACACTGTCTCTGTTGTTTCAGTTTGTGATTCACTGCAAGTATCATGCAGATCAAATAATGCAGCAAACATGAGCACTGAATTAGAGCAGTCTGCAGTTTTGTCACAGTATATATATCAGTGTAGCAGGATTATGACAAACTGTTGTAACAATTGTTGTTCAATTTAATTCAGGTGCTCACCAAATAAGTACCTCAATAAACAGAATTTTGTGTGTAGAAATTTAACAAAGACTGGCATGAAATGCTTGTCATACTCA
>JAUMHI010000035.1:16823119-16834948 GCA_032359435.1 Enteromius unitaeniatus | reverse complement strand
TACTCTGTTGTTCTATTTGATAATGTTCAGTGCTTTGCTACAATCTGTATTGTTAAAAGCGCTATATAAATAAAAGTCACTTGACTTGCATAGAAAACTTTTTCCCCATGTGGTAAAACTGCTGAGCCAACAGTGTAGTTAAAACAGAAAAAAAGAAAAGTAACACCTTGAATCTTTTTTATAACAAAGAATGTTTATCACCACACAAGCAGAGCAACTGCTATTTATGTCTACAACTTTCATGTGATATGACACACAGACAATCCCACAGGGTAAAGGGAACCTTCTCAAGGTCAAGCACCATGGTGACTATTTTAATTGATTATATCAGATATTAGATGTTGTTAAATGCCACGTACAACAATTTTTAGAAAAGAACGAACTCACAATAAAGAACAAGAGTGGCTCCATCTACATGCAGCACAGAAAACTCTGAGAAAAGCCACAACATTGGTGTAACAAGAGAAAAGATCCCGTTACACAGGCTTGAGAATGACCTCACGTTTGGCAGGAGGGAATTTTTAGATTTCCATCAATACTGAATTAGCATCGATCCTGTGTTCAGCAAATGCGTATCGGGTTATGCGTCAACCTCCAGAAATACCTCAGCTAACATTTCACACACATTTAAAGTTGAGAAAACAGCATAAGTGCTATTATTTAGATCTATCTAAACGTCTTTTAAGGAACAAGATTGCCCACTAAAGACCAGCAACTAGTGACAAAAAATGTTTTTGCCTTTTCAATCAGACCAACATAAAAAGACCAAGAACTGGGCAGGCAATATACTAATGCTTCACGCTGATGCTAGCATGAAACGGCTTGAGACTCGATTTTAAAACGACTTGTTTCAAAGATTCAAAGTCAACTCTTGCTTTTGAAAAAGCGCACTTTCATATTTAAAACTTTGGATGTTTTCATTCAGTTACAAACTGCAATGAAAGCCATTTTCAAAAATACATAATAGGGGCACTTTAATTGTCGGTAAACATTTTGTTTTCTCTCTTTTAGTTTGCACTAACAAAGGCATAACAAAACAAGTCTGTTTATTTTTAAAGATTAACATTGCCCCACATTAAGTTAGTTGGTATTTGCTCATTTAACAAGAGAGATATTGTCACCTCCTTTTTATTTCTGATGACTAAAATATTTGCTTTCAAAACTGAATTTACAAACCCTCCTGTTCTAAATCCAGCTGCTAGCTAACAAAAGTTTTACTAATTAAGTTACTTCTGAAAGTCGAAGACATTAAGAGAACATTCTGTTTAATCATTTTTCAGACATTATGTGAACATCTCTTTTAACATTCAAAAGTCCAACTAAAACGTTCCATTAACCCTGTATACTTTTTGTGCTAACATTTTGAGAACTTTCTAAGCATTCTATTAATATTAAAGAACCCTTCCAGAACGTTCCAAAGTTCTAAGAACGTTCCCTGTGGTTAGATCAACTACTAAGATCAACGACATATAATAAAGCATGTAGACAGAGTGCCTTTTGCCACGATTTTCTTTTGACCATGCAGCTCACTGAACATCTGGTTTTGGTTTCAGGAAAAGGAGGAAATTCTATGTTCATCATCAGCAAGCTTAAAATGCATAAGCATCCTGGATCTAAACGGACAGTTTTGATGAGTATACAGCCCTGCTGTCTGCACCATGTTTGTGTGTGACTTACACATACAGAAATGACCCAGTTTTGTTACACAATGCAACCAGAGTGTGATGTTTTCCATGTATCTTCGGTGCATTTATGCCATTTCCTATGCGCATTAGATTTTATATTTTACATATTTTCAAAACCTCACTAAAGTATGTAGCATCAGCTACAGCATTTATCATTTCTAATCAGTGACTAAGAGTGACTCAAGTTATAATGATGAATATCAAGCAACGTCCTATGTACTTCATCACTGTGAAATCTCTGACAGTGTTTCCCTTTGCAGTGGAGGCAAACCTAACTGGGGCCGTAACTTAACCGACTGTATCAAAACGTGGCGTCTCTCTGGCCTGGAAAGCTGCCATGAGAGCTGGCCCAACTATTATACCGCCGACTCTGGATTACCCCGGATCTGCAATCTGCATCAGAAGTTCTGATACGACTGTGACAGCCGAGGGATGAATCTAGCAGCTGCCTGCGATGCTTAACACACAGCGAAAGTGAATGTAAATAAAGACTTTTTTTATGTCTGTTTTTGGCAAAAACAAAATGCAAACTTCAAGCTCGGTGTGAAAAGCATCTCATTATTGGTGCATCACTAAATATTGTTCAATTATGTTATTGAATACTAGCTATATCATATTAATAAAACGCCAGACACATGCCTAAGTCACTTCAACTTAAAAAAAACAAGTAACAGAGGTATACACATTTATCAATCAGCAAATGTTTTTTCATATACTTCATACATTATTTCAGTCAAATATGTGTTTGATGATGCTGACAGAGAAGTTAATATTTAATAGAGAAGAGCAAAAAAATGTATG
Organism: Enteromius unitaeniatus; assembly: GCA_032359435.1. Lineage (NCBI taxonomy): Eukaryota > Metazoa > Chordata > Actinopteri > Cypriniformes > Cyprinidae > Enteromius > Enteromius unitaeniatus. The sequence goes on along the minus strand of JAUMHI010000035.1, from coordinate 16,832,462 downwards.
CAAATCTCATTCTGTCAGTCCAGTAGGGGACTTCTACACGCAGTATCAAACACACTAGTGATTTCATTAATAAAATAACGCAATATGACCCAGTAGCATGCATATAGTTTATAACAATTACCACTTCTTGCTTTGGTTCAGTTCACTTCAGTTTTATCCCAATTCAGTCACAGCGACACTCCCCAACTTTACTGTGAACATTTTTTACACGAACCACAGTAGAAGCGTTCAAAATAACCAGTATATAACACACTAACCTGCCAACGGTCTGGTTGGCGAGCTGCTTCATGCGGTTGAACTGTTTCTTCATCTTGAATTTTCTTCAGCCACCAACATATAAAACTTAAGAGAAGTCTCTGTTTTTATCAAACCACCTCCCGCACGCGCGACGCTCCCATTGCGCGCGCAGAACTGGACCAGTACCGGACTATCTGTGTCATTTACTGCTCATATTCATTTACAAACCGTGCGTCAAACGTGCTCCTTTCGTTTCTCATCCTCTCGATTTCTGGTTTAGTCAGTAGACAGAAGACGCCGAGAAAATAGGAAGTGCAGTTCACTTCCCTATTGTGGAGCGCAGTGGGTTGTGACACATGACACCTTGACTGAAGGATTCTGATTAAACTGGATGGTTGACCCTCTGCTTTATAATCAGATGACTAACGTTTTGTGCACAAGTTATATTTTTTACATCCAGATTTAGGATAACAGTCGTTTTTTTTATTGCAATAAAATTCTGAATAACAATTCACTTTGTTTAAAGCCATTCGTTTGCTATAAAGTTACATGAGGCCTATTTATTTTTCTCGCAATAGCGCCATCTTCCGTCCGAAGCGTAACATTATTATAGCAAGCAACACTAATAGTGCAGACTGAGCAAAAAATAAAGAAAAAGGGGAAAAAAAGATTTAGAAGAACGTTTGCGCAAATATAGAAATAAATGCGTGTGTTTAAAACAAGCAACGCAAATTAGGGAATTATCTGACATATAAAATGCTCTTGAATTAAGCTTCTAAAGCCTTTTGAAATAATCAGTGATCAGTCAGATCAGTGCTAAAAAAATCATGCAAAAAAAAGATCATGCAAAAAAAATGTTTATATTTGATGCGTGCTTCTATATGAAATAGTATCATAGAGATAGAGAACTCACTTTTTTTTAATCAGACTAAAATGAACATGAAAATAGGGAATTTATTGCAGTTTAAGATTAATTAAATTTAATTTAAGATTAAAGTCTGATAGTTTGTAATGCAAGATCTTCCTAACAGTAGGACAGACTAGTTTAATTAATGAATGGTCCCGTAAACACAGCACACAACCGCGGAGGACAGAGGAAACCATTGCAACGTGCTGTAGTTATCAAAACAATGGGAGCCCGCAGTTATTTTTAGCAGCTGAGGTCCACATTTGTATCTAAATCGAACTGAAAAGCGGTCATACCGACAAGGAAGAAACGTCGGTCTGTTTTAATTATAAGCTACCACTGATTAGACTTTGATTAGTTGTCTGCTGCCACCTAGTGGCCAAAAATGCTTTGGCCTTCTCGGACAAGATTTTCATTCCCACAATGTAAAGTGATTTGTGTTATGTTTTTCCCTCTTTTTATTTGCAAATATAAACGTGATCACACACAGCTTTTGCAATGCGTGAGCAAAAGTACGCAAATCTCTTAGAATTTAAATAACTAAGATTAACAAAGTGCAGAAAACGGCAAAACAAATCAGTGTGATTATGATTATTATTAAGACATCTAGAACTGAATAATACTTTTCATTATTAAATTACTGTTTCAGGTATCTTCCTTGTAATCTATAAAGCCAGCACTTTAGTTTCTGGTCTAAATGAGCTGAGTGCACAAGCATGTTAAATTTTAATTGTATTCTTCACCACTGGTCAATATTTGGCGTTTATTATTAGTCTAGTTCAATCATCGATTGCCCTTAAAGGCCACTGAGCTATATATCAGAGTCAGCAGTATATCAGAGTCTGGAGATGCAGAGGTGCCTGGAAGTGAAAGAATGGCTGAAAACAAAGTGGAGAAAGCTGTGGTGGATGAGATGCGGGAGCCGAAGCTGTTTGAGCGGCTCGTTCAGCCGTGTGTGGCCGAGCTGCTGGGCACCGCTTTCTTCGTCTTCATCGGGTGTGTGTCTGTGATTGAAACCCCGGCCGCCGCCGGCACACTCCCGGCCGCACTGGCTCATGGGCTCGGGCTGGCGGTGCTCGTCGCCTGTATGGCAGAGATCAGGTGAGGATGTGTGCGGCGTGCTGCCAAAGGTGTTCATAGCTATAAAAATAACAGCTTGAGGGTGTATTTGTTTATTGCTTTCTTATTAATTGAGCAAAAAATGTATGCAGGCGAAGTGGGTTTAAAAAAAACTAATCTTTATTTCTTTATTGTATAATATTTTTTAAACTGAACATTGTCTTCATGCAATCCGTGCAATACTGAGTCGTGTGTTGGGATCTATAATTGTGTATAGGCATACATATAATACAAATATATATATATATATATAATTTACACAATTATATAATAAAAGAAACTACAAATAATATAATTTATACTATAAATAAGTATAATTTAAATATATAACTTACAACTGTAAAAGAAATTATTAAATTAAAACAATATTTTTTTAAATTAACACACCCTGTGATTTAATAATACACATTTTCTTTATCAAATGTTACATTATATTAAAATATATTGCTATAACAAATGAAAATCAATCCATTTTAAAACGGCGTAATTATATATGTATATAATTACAATTAATTTTATGTAGACTAATATTTGATTATATTATTTTGTAATTCATTAATTAAAACATTTTCATTTCATTTTATATATTAATTATATTTTTAGATGTATATATTTTTTCATGTTATATTTTATTTTGCTTTTTAATTATATTAAACCTGATTTTCAATAAATACAATAAATTTCTTATTTAATATAACATTATCTAATACAGTAGTCAACAATTAAAGTGTCCTAAAACCAAAAAAGCATTTTTGTCTTGGGACAACTTTTTTTTAACTTTTTTGATCCACTTTAAATGTTTACTACTGCATATCTATAGATTATTCAGGACTGTTATCCTCTTAAATTTGCTTCTTATAAACTCAGCATTAATCCACTGACCTCTGCAGTAGCTTTCTTGATTTGGTCTGGTCTAGTCTGGTTTCTCCAAAGGTTTTGTCCCAGTCCTGAGCATGCCCTAGGCGTCACCTTGGATAAAAAGCATCTTATTGATGGATATTGCTATGTTTTCTCTTCTGACAGTGGTTCACATTTCAACCCAGCATTCACCATAGCCATCTACCTCTGTGGTGGACTGAAGCTGAAAATGGTGGCGCCGTACCTGATCTCCCAGCTGACTGGAGGTTTACTCGGTGCAGTCATGGCCAGCGTGAGTAAGACACATGCGGTTTTTAAAACACTCAATTCAATGCATTTGACATGTTTCTCTTGCTTGTTTTCAGGGAATGACCTCAAATGAGAAATATGCACAAGCTCAAGGTGCTGCATTCACGGTTCTCCAGGCTGATGACCTTATTAGGAAAGCATTGTTCGGAGAAATTGCCATGACGTGTTTAGTCACCGTGGTGGTCTTACTGGGTGCAGTAAATGCCAAGAGCAAAAGTCCTTTGGTTCCATTTTTGGTGGGCTGCACAGTCATTATTAATATACTAGTGGGGTGAGTTCATCGATTACGTTACACATAACTCCTTGTCTGTGGAGGTTAAGATCTTCTGTGGGTTTCAGCGGTGACGTGTCTGGCACATGCTTGAATCCTGCACGAGCTCTGGGTCCTGCAGTGCTGACCAACTACTGGACGCACCACTGGGTTTACTGGGTGGGACCCATTACTGGTGGCCTTATTGCTGCTGCTTTAGTCAGGTGAGACTATCATCATTCATTAGCCCTGCATTAAGTTGCTCAGTTTGGCTGAATCAATGTACATTCATTAAGCCATTGTTTTCCCCTTTCAGAACATTGCTTGGAGACAACAACACCCGTCTACTGATGAAATAACATTCATCTTCCACACAGATTTTCAACGTTTGTTTTCTTCATTTTCTGTCTTCTTTTAAGTGCACAAGAGTCGAACTTGTTCTAAACTATATTAAATGATTTGTCCATCATTCGTATTTCATTTCCAGCTTTGTAACTTAAATAAGAAGTTTAAGATCCTGCTATGTGAAGCTGGAAAGGGTTAAGGCTAGAAGGGATACAGCAAAAATAACTGGAGATACACACATCCGTGTCATTTTTCTCACACTGTACAATTATTACTGTTTTTGCATAATTGTAGACCCTGTTTAAGTCTAGGGTATAGTAAGACACAATCTAATATAGGTAGAAAATGTAATGTATTTTTACTTTTAATGTAAATTGTAATTTTTACTACTTAAAATTGTAATATTTTAAAATGGAAAATGGAGGGTAAAGCAGTGTTAATTCTATTCTATCGAAATAAATTATATTCACTTTAATTTATACATTATTGGTTTTCTATTCATTTATGTTCATTCATGCACATTGTTTATGCCTGATGTTGCTGTAATTAATAAACAGAATAAACTCTTCAGTGCAAAATGAAATGACTCTTTTCCCACATATTTTGCAAGCTCATAAAAGAAAATTCAAAAACAAGCCCGTATATTGGGTGTAATACATCATGTAATGTGTTTGATCCTATTAACATGTGCAGATTTAACACAGGTTATACATGAACACATTTTAAAAGAGCCATGTCAAAGGTGATGACCCTGTCATTATCAGTCACTAGTTAGTCATCAGCTAAAAGTAAAAGAGCTGAACAACTATTGGTAACACTAAAAACAAAAAAGATTAAATAAAGTTAAATAATGCATGAGATAAAATTAAAATTAAACAATTACATATAGGCCTTATAAATGAGTTAAACTTGATATAAACTTAATAAAGGAGTTAAAAAATAGGCCGGTAAAGATGAATTATATCTATTTATTTTCTGGGCGAACATGACGCAAATGTTGGTCGCAAAAGTGTAAGAGACATAAAACCAAACCGTGATGCGCTGAAATAGCTAGATTTCCAATGCACTGAAACAAATAAAGCGCTGTTTTTCTTTAAAAGGAAATACAAAAGTTCATATAAAAACTAATTTCACATGCATTTCAGTTCAATTCTTACGGTTTCAGATGTTTATTTTTACATTTGAATTACGAAACACAAATAGTCCAAAACTGTGTATTGATTTCATACAGTACAGACACGGGGACATTTGACACAGACCAGTCTGAATATTCCACTTTGAAGCAAAAAAAAATCACAGTTCATCAGTGACAGCCGGAAGTAAAGGGATTATTAAAAGGAAAACGGAACTGTTGCATCAAGTTCATGGCGACATCTTGTGGCTTTTGGTGGACTGAACTTCCTCAAAAAGCGCTTATTATAGAATTCTGAATTTCGATTTTAAATGACCACCCGACTGAAACCAATTTTAACCTTTGTATTTTTGCAATTACTGAAAAATATGGAGGAAGTCTGAGAGCTGGGTTTGTTGACGGACAGTAAGCGCCAGTCCGAAATAATTTATTTCCGATCTTTAAAAATAGAAATAGGAAATAACAAATGATTCTTTGCTACGACACTTACGGCCGTGCGGTGGCTCATAACTCTTAATAATGAAATGTACAGGTTTAAATAATTGTATTTAATAATATTACATAATTTTAAGTGTATGAACTTATATAGCTAATAGAAATAGTCAACATTTACGAAGTGAATAGCTATCTAAGCTACACTACGACGAATTATTGAATTTTGCGAGCTTGCATCCCTCCATTCTACAATTTAAATGTATTTATTTTAAGTTAATTACATTTCAAAAACTCTCAGATGATTATCTGATCTCTTCAAAATATGCCGACATGCTGTTTAAAAAATATATATATCCATTTACTAGTTTTTCGGTCTTTGTTTACAAGAACTGTGTAATAAAACCTCGGTTTAAAGGGCTGCCGGGTTTTAAACAATGCCTCAATTAAATGATTTTTTAAAAAATGATCTTTTTTTGAATCAATTCTGCACACATAGCTAAATTACTTTTATTTCCGATGTGACACACATTGTTCTCTCTGCAAAAAATACTGAAATTATTTTTACACTAAGCCGTCGATAAAACAGGCTGACATCATTTAAATGTAATAAAACAGCATCACTTAGTTATTCCGCATGTGTGAAATTATTTGTACCAAGCCAACAGTCTTTCCTTCGTTCATTAAGTGGGAAAATGATCGAAAAGCAGCTTCATATTAAAATGTTTGAATCCGCATCAATAAGACGTTCAACAATAAACGAAAAATAACGAAATACGAACCCTAAATGTTTGTGCCTTACATATTTAGGCCTAAAATGAGCCTAAAACGGGTTTAATTGTATATATTTATATATATGTGTGTAGCTTATTTCCCTTCACTCTTTTTAAAGGGTGTGCTTTAATACAATCTATTGTTTGGACCTTCAAATATATACAAAATCTAACCAGAAAAATACCAGAAGTTCATAAAAGAGGGACTAAACATGTCCCTTAAAAAGGTGCATCAAGTTAAAATGTTATTCATGTGTTAAACGCATCTATACCTACATTCATAATAAAGCTGAAGAAGGCAACCAAACGAAGGAACCAACAGGAGCACGTTACATAAAATCTGGGAAATAGAAAAATAAACTTCATTTTCATAGAAAATGTGAATGGAAATGCAAGCTAAACATAAACTATATATTTTTTTGCATTATGTACATGATTGCAAGACTTTACATTTATAGACTAGAAATGATATAGAAATGTAGGTCGTTTCTAATTTGATTACAATATTTCATAGACATGAACATACATATATAAGCTGAAAAAAAAACACATCATCTGTTTTCTTTAAAGAAACCTTTGTCCGTTGAACTCTCTTTTATGGTTACAGTCAAAGAGTTACTCGTTACGTCAGTAACAATAATTTTCTCCATATTCTTCAAACAAGGCAACCAGGACTGATCGCTTTCATCTACAAAACTCAGAGACAGCTGCTCTCTGGTTTGATCGGTGGATCGAAATAGATTGTTTTTGGAAGGATGCTTCATCTTGGATTGGTTTATGGCACCACTTGAGCTGTCCTTCCGCCGATGTCCCAAAACCCCAAGCCTAGACTTTAAGATGGTGCCACGGTGTGTGAACTTCACATCACTAGACCTGCTTCCCATTTGCTTTTGAACATGGCTGGACTCGGCTTGAAACTTTTGGGTTAAATGAATAACATCACAGTTCGAGGTCTCTCCTGATCTTTCAGTTTTGGAAGGTCGATAAGATAACGGTTCATCTGCCTTTCTTTTAACACCTTCGGTGGATGAACCTCCTGGATGCAGCTTTGGCTTTGGTCCTCGCTTTTTTGGTGAGCTGGCAAAATCCAGCGGTGTCCCTTGAGTTAGCGGGTCAAGGTCCAGTGGACGCACGCGGACACTTTCACCTCTGTTGACGGTGCTCGGGGGGAAAATCGTTGGCACGACTGTCCTCAGTCCCTCACGTGCTCTGGGCGTCACAACCTGTTCGGCTACTGGGTATGACACTCGTAAGTCTCGAGACATTTCCCGTCTGTAATCATAACTCTTGCCTTTTGCTTTAGCTTTGGCCTGTGAAAAGATGTAAAATAGAATTAAACATAATATATCATTATTACAATGCATTATTGCAACGGAATTTTAAAAAACAATATATAACTGCATTAAAAAGAAGACCAAGAAAAAAAAACTAAATTAAAAATCATTTTTTCACCTTCATTAAAAATGTTTCTGGTTTAGGTCCCCTCTTTTTTGGCCCATACATCTCCCTCTCACGCTCTCTGCAGTACAAAATAAAATCAGAAAATACGTCGTAGATAACCTTTTCAGTTTATTTTTTTAAACGAAGTTACAGAAATAACGAAGAAACACTTACCTTTCCTCAAATGCAGCGAAAAGGCGCCCATCCAGAATATTCTCCTCTGGTTCCCAGGTGCTGTATCTACACCAACAATTTCACTTTCAATTATTCGCAAATCATGACGCCCAACAGCATTTCAAAGCAGCGTTTTCTTTCTACACGTTTACCACCAATGCGTGCATCATTTACTTCATACGCTCTTATACGTGCATGTCATATTATACGCAAAATAGTTATTGATACATGTATAAACGGATAAACAGTCGGTGTAGTCGTGTCTTTGTTTCATTATAATCGGTATTAATCAGCGGATTTTGCTTTTTGCACGTTTTATCTCGACTGTCTCCCATCACTGGCCTTGTCAGCTAACATTCACGGGAGCCCCGTTACACCGTCCCCGCTTCAGCCGCGCTAACGCTCAGCGAGCCCGGGGAGCCCGACACCGCTGCGATAACTGCCGTTAACGTGTCATTACCACTCACTTTTGAGACCAGCCTTTCCATTTGACCAGATACTCCATCCGTCCCTGCGGGTGAAAGCAAAGGGAGACTCAATTAGCAAGCTAACGCTGCTAAGCTAACCTATCGCGTATAAAATGTCACTTGAGCGCATATAAACCAATAACCAGGCGCCTCTGTCACAGCACCAGGCCCCGACCGAGCACTTACTCTCCTTATGCGCCGTTTGATGATGGATTCGGCGGCGAAGACCCGCTCCCCGACGGCTGAGAGCTCCATGTTTACTTCAACCTCGCAGCTATTTTTTCCCTCAGCTCTCCGCTTCAATAACGCTGGATAGCCCATAATACTCCATCTGAAGAGACGTCATCACGTTCTAAACTGTTGCCATGGCACCGCGGAACGGCGGTGGCGCGTGAGTGGAGCGGCGCTCGAGGAGGAGGAGTCAAACGGCGCCAAACCAGAAATGTCATTCAGGACTCTGCTGTTTTGGAAATAAATACGTCGTGTTTATTTCCTATACGAGTCTAGACTTTTTGATAAATCCCCTATTGCTCGTATATTTACGGAAATGTTTCCTACATAGAGTCTACATAGGCTACGGCTTGTTTCTTTTGTCGTCGAGTAGGCTGCGATAAATAGCGTTTTATTTGGTTGCTTGTTCGTTTTTATTTAAGAGGACTAGAATTTAGACACCCAAATTCAAATTCACATTTTTCAAATTTTGAATCCAAATCCAAAAGCTTTATAAACTATATTACACACTATACAATAGGGTTTAAAATTCCATTTCCACAGCAGCAACATGTCAACCATCCCAATTTTATGCATTAGAAAACATACATCCGTCATCTACACAAACCCTATATAGAGTTTGTTTGCTTGAATGTTGAATTTAGACACCCAAGCGAAATGGAAATATGT
>JAUMHI010000035.1:16800965-16822812 GCA_032359435.1 Enteromius unitaeniatus | reverse complement strand
GTCATCTACACAAACCCTATATAGAGTTTGTTTGCTTGAATGTTGAATTTAGACACCCAAGCGAAATGGAAATATGTGCCTTCATGTGGAGTGTCTCCATATTTCCCTCCAAGGCATGCGTCATCCTTCAAATTAAAGCGTTTTCTTTCTTTTTTTCTGTTTTTCCTCTCTTTTTTTTAATATTATGTACAATTAACGGATTTTTTTTTATTTAGATAAAAACAGACCTACATAAATACATAACAACTGTAAGGTTGGTCATAAATCCGCTTTTATTTATCCACATTATAGGCCACATAATAAATCCACACATTATATAAGCCTATCGATATTTTACCCGCCCGCTCCGAAATCTCCTTGTTCAGGCAAACACCTAGTTAGGCTAGGTCAAGGGTCGATATATATATATATATATATATATACATATATATGCCTATAGCATACAGGATACCTAATAATATATTTATACCGTTTTCTTTTTTTCTTTCTCTCTTGCTTTCTCAAAAATATGAATAATGACAATTACGCCCATATATTTTAAAACAAAAACCTGACCAGTTTGGACAAAAATACATTTTCCATTTTTTTCGTTTAAAAGTCGTTTAAATATATGACTCGCAGCTTTAAAATCTTAAAATGACAGTATGTTTTTCTGTATACAAATGTATAGCCTATGAAAATATAGGATTTTGCTGCATGTCATGTGTCATTTTAATACTAGATTGTCCTCGACTTGAAAACGGAAATTATCTGCGATCTGATATACAGCGACTAACCTTTTATTTGATTTTAAAGATTAATTCGATATTTTATTCGATATTGGTCCGAATTCGATGCAACAGATAAGAACAAGGAAATCATATCGTTTTCAGTTTATTTGTTTCGATGCAATGAATTTAAATTAGCCGGTCTAATCGAAAAAAAAATCCTCATTGCACAAGCGATATAGGCATATTATTATTATTATTATTACTAGTATAATTCATCTTATTTCAACAGTCAAAAAATAAATTTCCACCATTCGGCTATTAGGCTACTATCAATAAAAAACTTGGTTCTCAAGCTCGTTGTTTATCGAAAAAAAATAACTATTCTATTATTTATAATGACAAGAGAGACAAGAGATCTCCGGAATTCAGCCTAAAGGAAACGAAATGTATTTGCAAATCCAATTAATCCAACATTATTTGCAACAGTGATAGAAATATTCAGATTCATAAAAAACTGGAGTCAAAACAAAATTAAACGCGACAAATACACAAGGAATAACTGAACTGAGTAAGTCTGATTAATTACAGATCTTCAGTAATATCGCTTAGGTTAGGTTATTAGTTAGTTAGACCTGTTAGTCACGATTTTTTTCCCTTTTCATCCATTTAGCCTAGTAGCCTATTTTTATTTTCTGGCCAAATTAAATTATACAGAGATATATACGCTTCTTCATTCATGTCATTTGAACTACTTTTTAGAATAGTTAGGCTACCATAAGAGGATTTTATTTTTCCACATATTACATTTATATGGAAACAGGTCACAAATAGTCTATAATCTAATCTAACCTAACCTAATATAATAAAACAACAAACCTCGTGTCTCTGCATTGACATAGGCCTATCTTGTTGTAACATAATGTGGGGAGCAATTATTTTAACACATCTCAGACTGGGACAGCTCGTTATAATACAAGGATCATTGGTTACCTGCTAATATCATGTTTTAATAAGAAGAAAGTATGTTAAATTCACGATCTTATTAACATATAAGCTGGCACTCAGAAAGATGATCCATGCATTTTAGATCAGTCATCTTTTAATACATCTACTCTCTACTTCATCTACTTTAATGCGTCTGTAGTAAAACATTAATTTTCATTTTTTTTCTATGGTATTTTCTCAGGATGATGAGGGGTTGCATTCTGGTCAATATAAGGCACAGACAGGGAAGCGTTTTATGAACACGGTACTGCACCTAGGAGGCAGCATTGCTAAATTTCACTATTTTCTAATAGCCTCCACTATAGAAGCAAATTATAAACTGGGCAAATATCTTTCTGCTGAATTCTCTGGATGCAGTTGATCAGACAAGATGAAAAAAAAAAAAGAATGACACATTATAAAACAAATAATTCGTGTTTATTATTCAAGATTTGAGAAGCATTTTCAGACAATTCAAAGTTTTCTATGCATAAAACAATATGCATATAAATGGCCTTAACCTTAATGGCGTCTTTGTGTAACTTTTACATTACATACTGTACATCTCGTTGTGTACCTACAGTACATTGCATTGACTGTAAATTGATTCCAATTCATACAAAATCTATAGCATTACACTGTAAGCGTCAATCTTACATTTACTCTCCGGACAAATACAACAGTTTGCATGTCCTGATGATCTCTAACCACAGTCCTGTTGCAGAATTATCCTGCAAGGTTAAACAGCCTCTACGGAGTTATTTTTACAACTGAATTTATCTACAAGACACCCAGGAGTTGATAAAGTGCAACTTAAACGTCTTACAGAGAGGGAACACCAAACAATCCAGCTGTTAATCTAGCATTGCACAGGAAGACCTCACAAGCCGCCAGCATCTAGAAATCCAGTCAAGAAAAATAGTTTGGGAAATCTGAAAACTTTTTAAAGGTACATTCATATACATGTACGATGACACCTTTCCAAGCGACTCCAAATTTATAGATCTCAATTATATGTACAACTAAAAAAAATCCCCAAAATTTGAAGAAATATTCAACGTGGTCCATGGTGTAGATGAACATTGTGAGTATAAGTGCATTAAACTTGAATGAATTCTTCAATTCAACCAGTGTGCTTTCTCCAATAGGCCGCTGTGTTTCATCATGTAGCAATCAAATCCAAAAGCTTTATAAACTATATTACACACTATACAATAGGGTTTTAAATTCCATTTCCACAGCAGCAACATGTCAACCATCCCAATTTTATGCATTAGAAAACATACATCAGTCATCTACACAAACCCTATATAGAGTTTGTTTGCTTGAATGTCTCCATATGTTATCAGGAATGGCTATGATCAGTGCATCTGCAATGAGTCAACTTTGAGCTGTCCAATACAAGTCCAACGTATTGTAGTCATTATCCTTGAACGTATTCCTTAAAGGTCACGGTTAAGCAGTTCGTAGTGATGTCGGTGATGATAACGTTCCCTACAAATGGCTTAACATGGCTGTTTGTTTTCTCCACTTGCACTGGGTTTCCTGAAACCTTCTCCACCGCGGGAAACGGCTTAAGAGTTTTGGTTGGACCACAGCTTAAATCAATGGGCTCTTCAGGAATGGTGTCGCTAAAGTCATAACCGTAGGCTCTGCTGGCAAGGCCGCCTCTGTAATGCAGGTTTATAGGTTCTCTCTGAGGAGATGAAAGCACTGTGTTTGGTGCACTGATGCTCCTGGAGCAAAAGAACTGCTTAGAGTTTGTCACGTCCTCGTTGGGTTCTGAGAGGTTTCTCTTGCGGTGATTGAGTCCGGGGTTCACGTGGGCTGGGGCAGCTTTCTCCGAGTTTGGTTGGTCACATAAATCGATCATTATTTGTTCAGTGTCTGCTGGTGTATCTTTTGGAAGTTCAGCCTTTTTGATGGCGTTCTTGAAAGAAAATGCGCTGGTGTTCCCGACAGAGCCATTCTTGCGGCCTCCTGAAGTTTCCCCTTCAGACAGATTGTCCGTATTAGATTCCCCATTGTGCTGCGCTTCTACTTGAGAAACATCCTTGTTCTTTACTTTAGACGAGTGCACCTCTTTGTCCATGTATTTGCTCATTACAATGACAATTCGTCCGTTTTTGTTTTTGTTCTTGATTATTTTCATCTTACTGCTGATACCGTTGGGAAGTGCGAACTCTTTGGCGCTCGTCTTGTCAGCATTATCTGGCAGGCTCTTGAGCTCGATGGACAGATCTTTCACTTTACTCAGGTAGCCGGTGTCTTTGTTCCGTATCCACTTCTGTTGCAAGGCTGGAGGGAGGTTCCAGCCTTTGTTGGAAGGGTCTTGAACCTTGACCTCTTTGGGTCCCGTGAGTGGCGTGTCGTACATCTTGGGGTCTGGCTGGTAGTGGTGATGTTTCTTGCTGTTCAGCTGGTAGAAGTGTTTCTTTTTCCCGCTCGCATGCTGTTCGACGGAGATCTCCTTGCAGCTGGGCTGGTACTGGTGGTGTTTCTTGCTGTTGAGCTGGTAGTGCTGTGGCCGTGAGCGGTGGATCTGGAGGGGCTCCACTTTGTGCTGGTTCTCCTCGTCCAGTGAAGTGTCCTCAAGACCACCCAGGATGCTTGATCTACGAGCAAACGCAGGAAGCTGGAACAAAGGGAGAATATATATATATATTTACTTCTCAAAAGAACTTGAAGTTTATAATTTGCTGACTATTTTACAACACATTTAGCTCTAGAGATAATCATGGGAGATTATAAATTATGGGTCTTCCTGTGTTTTGAGCACAGAGATGCCATTCTTATTAATTTTTGATAGGTAAAACACTGAAATCAACTACAGCAGTCCATAACGATCTTCATCAAGTACATTAAGATGCATGCCGACAGTAAGGAGCCATTGATCTGCAATTATTGATTCATAATGAAATGGAAGATTTAACCTAGGTCATAAATAAGCAATGCTTTTATAAAAAATATTGCCAACTTATGTACTGAATGAAAGACAAAAACTGCAATTGGAGTAACAAAATACCTGGACAAGGGGGTGCTTGGGTTTAGGCCCTCTTTTGCGATATCCCACCATTTGCTCCTGCCTTTCTCTGAAAACAATACATAAAAATATAAATATATATAAATTGGCTATTTTCAACACAGCACACTGGATAGTGCCAAAACTGTTGGCTTTGAGAACAACAACAAAAGCAAAGTTAAAGTGCTCATTAATCTATTCCAGATTAGGTGAGGTTCTTAGAATTAAGGTTTATTTATCAGCATGAGCTTTTCCATGAAGAAACTTAAACATCCACAGAAGTATTCCATTGCACAAAATGGGTTACACTTTATTTTGGTAGTCCACTTAAGACAATCCACTAACTATAAGTAACTTTGTAACTACATGTCAATGACATGTCAACTAATTCTCATTAATTTTCTACTGCATGTCTACTAACTCTCAAGAGTAGACTGTTAGGGTAGGTTAAGGGTTATTAGAATAAGACATATACTTGCAAAGTCTCTAACTTTCAGTATGTTGTAGACCCATCAAAAGAAAGTCTACTAATACTCTAATGACTGCTAGTTGACATGTGTTTAAAGTTCTTTACTTTTAGTAAAGTGGGCTATTAAAACAAAGTGGAAGTATTCTCTATAGTGGAAAATCCCCTATATAGTGGAAAATAATCTATAATCCCCTCAAAAACAGTTACCCCCCAGAATGGTTCTTTTATGGCATTTTGGAACCAGTATATTATCAACACTAGTGCAACATTTAGATCCCAAGCCACAGTGGCCATCTCACTGATCACCAGGTTACAACACAAAACCAGAGCACAATGTGTAACAAGACACTCTCAAACTTCTAGTGCGGCTAAAACAGTGAACGTGACTCAAAAAACATCTAAATTGAACAATTATTTTCCTAGAGATTCTGGAATGCTTTGATACTCATTCGACTTTTATCTTTAGGACAGAACAGTGGGCTCAGAGAGGGGTGTGTGCACATCACAAGACCACTGACACAGCAGATTAGATCACAGACTTCAGGGTAGAAGGGTATGTCCACTTGTGAGAACACTGCTACTGATGTATTTTTCACATATGAATGTATGAAATTATTTGACCTAAATTGTTCCAAAGCATGGCTATTTTCAGTGCAGCCCAAAACAGTGGTTCTCAAAATGCTGAGGAATGCCAGTGATTAAAATTCATATTTGCAATTTATTTTGTGATTACAAAAAGTCTCATTTATTTGAATGCACACACACACACATATATATATATAGTCATCTTCTAGCGCCTTAGGAACCTTAATGGGGCCCCCAGAGGGTTATGGTCCCCTGGTTTGAGAACCACTGCCCTAGAACTGATAGGAAGTAAATTAAATCTTATTTCAGTCAATATACAAAGGCACATTCATTTTGTATGACTAGCACTGGGTAATAACAATGGGGTGTTTCCAAACCCGGATAAAAGGCAAGCATCAAGAGGGTCTTTGTAGCAGTCAGACCTGACCCGTGGGGCTACCATTAATCTTCAGCTACACTGAGAAGGGACTTGGCCCCGCCTCCCGTGCCCTTATATGGTCATCACCACAAGTTCAGTTATTCGTCCTCCATCTCACCTGTTTTGGAAAGCCACAAGAAGGCGCGGGTCAAGAATGTTTTCCTCCGGTTCCCATGTGTTATATCTGCAATATTGAAAATATAATAAACCACATGGCAAATGCAACGCGCGTTGCGATCAAATGTTGCATTTTTACAGATTATCGCGCAAACAAAGCACATTTATAGGCAATGCAAACAAATACGTGCAGTAAGATGTCACGACGATGACATTCACTCGCGTAAAATTTGTGATGGAATCCGTAAAAAAAAGCCCAGCGCGACCGATGTAGGATATCGGACGTTCAAGACCCGACATCGCTCGGCGTTTATTGTTAATGTGTCTAAAAAAAAATAACGAATATAAACCAATTAAACACTTACTTGGCTGACCATCCTCGCCACTTCACCAGATACTCGTTCCTGCCCTGGAAAACGACGAAAATGCATTGGGTACAGTACTGGAACAACAAATGCATGCTCCGCACCATTTACGGTAACGTTAGTTTGCATCAGTTTTACCTTCCGTAGGCGCCTCTTCTCGATCCCCTCCACCGCGAAGACGTGCTCCCCGACGGCAGGTAGATCCATGCCGTCTCTGCCGCCCGTCTGAAGAAAACCAGCTCAGTGTTTTTCGCTGCAACGCTGTACCGTCTCGCGCTGTGGCCCGAGATTAATTTGTCCCTCACCCCCTCCTCTCTCCCTCGTATTTGTCTCCACGTTAAGTGGAGGGCACTGGAAAAGCTGGTGCCACTACAGAAAATAGTTCATGCAATAATGAGCCGAGGCAGGCGCGTGACGTCAGCGCGCGAGGAGAGGGGGGGGGGGAACTGTGCCAAATGCACAATATAAAGCTGTAGTGAGTGCGTTTATAAACGGTGTTTGCTTGCATTAAGAACAAGTTGGAATAAATGTGCACGGATACGCTATACACCATGGCATAACATCTCACCTAACATGCTATATATCATATATCAGTCCGTCTGTGTAGTTGTAATGCATTGCATACCCAAAAGTAGATTATTTTTCGAACTGTTATGTGTAAGAAACAGCTTGTGGTCATATCTGCACCCGAAATGCACCAACTCAACGCAATTCTATTCTATTAAATTCTACGCTCACATCAAGCATATAGAGACTAAACACCTATATTTGCAGCTTTAAACATGTCACGACCTCTAGTCTATTGACCTAGAGGTATAGCTCCATTAAAAAGCTTTAACATCGCTGACAGGAACCGCATGCATCTGTGAACATCTCTACATCTGTCATGTTAAGGAGTTATTTTATTAAAGGCTCTGTAGTTAAACGCCAGATTGTAAATGAACCACTCGTTTACCACCAGCGTAGCCTACATTAAGCTCATTAACACCAATAATGTTTTCATATACAGCCTAAAACTGTACGTGAAGCAGAAAGATGAGACACGTTTTCGCACAGCTGTCGGTTTAAAAGCGCAATATGTGCAGTGCATTAATTATAACACCTTTATCTTTAGGATTATTAGGTTTCCAGAGAATAAAATACAGCAGCTAAAGGGTTAAAGCGAGGTTGGCGCGTCAACAGCCAATCTAATCTCCATATATGGCCATGAAAAAGAAAGCGCAAATATATCTGATTCTTGCGGTTTTATTGCATTCTTTACATGCACACTGAAATGTTCACACAAAAACACAATATGTTACACATTGTGAGGGCGAAAAGTGCGCTTTGATGAAGAGAAATTGGTCGTCGCGCTGCATTTCTCCTCAGAGGAACACACCCTGCTGCAGTAAACAGACAGAAAATGGTGAATATATTAACGACGGAGATTGGTGGGTTTTATGGATATCGATTACATGTAGTTGAAGTTTACGTTTGAAAAATGAGGTTGAATTTTAACCCTATGAAACCACCCCACTCCATGTCTTTAGTCAACGTGAAGGCTGTTAGACAATAAATAAGTATCTTCCATTGCGATGCCACATTCAGTATTTCATCTCATTTAATCAGCATGCAGTAGTTAACATGACTATTAACATCTTAAGTATGCTACTGCAGCAGAATCAGAAACACTTCAGGAGCTGCACACTTTCATCTAAAGTCAGTCCAGCTCTAAACAATAGTTTTTTGGTCAGGTTCACAACCAGTATTTCAGATAGGCCTGTTGTTGTTTAATTTCATACGAGATGGACCAGATTTTTTGTGTGTGAAAGTTGTAAATGTACATATGCATACTTCATGTTATAGTATTTGCAGTAAATATTCCAAAATCATTATTCTTTATATATCTGGATATGAAGTATTTATGAAAGAGTACCAACAAAATCCAGATGACGTATTGCATCCAATTTTAGATTATTAAAATTTTCTTCAAAGCAAGAAAACAAACATTTCTTTTAGAAACTGTGCACTGAAAATATCTTTTGGAAACCCGAGCCACCCGAAACTTTATTTTTAAGATTGCAGGTGGACCTTTTCAAGTTATATATTCCATTAATTATTTTCATATGCCACCCGTCAAAGAACCCAAAGGGACAGTAACACGATGGATGCAGTATTCCTGGCAATATATTTATACTACACAATGAGAAGTACATTCTTAAATAAATTCAGTGCATACTCCAAGTGCAAAGGAATTCCTGGGCACAGCTCATGATAATGACAATGACCTTAACCATTTCAAGTGTGCACTGGTTGGCAGCAAAAGGCAGCTGACTGGATGGAAACCTCTAAAAGAGATCTTAAACTGCGATTGTTGCAGAGCTTTTCCATGTATGGAAACTCATTCACAGAACACCCAAAATAGGGGTTCCACATATTGAGTGCCTGGCACCAAAGCGCTAAAGAAAGAAAGGGATTGAAAGAGAGAGAGAGAGAGCAGTGTGTGCCAGACTATAAGTGTAGCCTCCATTGCCCAACCAAGCGTCACATTTATCCCACTATAAAGGGTCATGGAAGAGGATTGGTCGAGGGCTGGAAGGGTATTAGAAAATGTTAAGAGGGGCCTACAGGCAGTCTATCTCAGCTCGGTGGGAGCTCATTAAATCCCAGTATCCTAATGAGCTAATGTCAAAACAGCAAGCAATATGACAGAAAATACATTTGATGTGAGCTTTCTTTACAAGAGCATTCAAAAATAGTGCTATATTCGATGATTTATCTAGATTTTCCACATAACAAGCCTTAAGAAAGAAATGTGATTACATTAGAAAGTCATTTCCAATTTATTCTTCATAGCTGCAAAGTATTTCGCATGCAGTCAGAATGCATCCATGTAATTTCCACCCATCGCTGCGAGCTTCAACTTCCATTATTTTTCAATTATTACACGATTGGTCAGATAAAATAGAGTGTCTCAGTTAATTTTCTGTCTTTTATCAAATATTGAGACGCTCTCTCTATGTCATTGTCATGCACGTCGCTGGTAGGAGTGTCTGCTCATCAGAAAGTACCACGGCACACTGCTCTTCTTCCCCCAGAGCACATGAAGGGGGTTGGGATTGTCGGCTGAGGGGGAGGGGGTCCAAAACAGACAGAGGAGTTCCCCAGGGTGCAGAGGGATCTGGCAGGACTGTGGTGGCTGACCTGTCAATACTATATCAGGCAATGAACCATGCTCTCTCCTCCATCCATCTACACTGACTGCCTTTGGTCTCAAATACTGTATACAGTTAGTAAAGATAAAGAGCTGAATACATGCATGTGCTGGTATGGTGGGCATCAATAATGTCACACATATAGTAAAACACATTTGAGATATATTAATTGCTTAAAGTGGGACTTCACCTAAAATAGACATTCAGTTAACGTTTACTCACCCTCTTGTCACGCCAAACTTGTATGAATTGCTTTTTTTAGGTTGAACACAAAAGAAGATATTTAGAAAGAAACAGTTTCAGTTCTTATATGTTTCCATTGCATGGACAGAAAATAGAAGTCAAGAGGAACCAAAACTGTTTCAAATATTATTTAAAATATCTTCTTTTGTTTCACAGAAGAAAGTCATACCAGTTTGAAATGGCATGATTCAAAGTTTTTGTTGGAATATCCCTTTGAATTGATGGTTTACTCATAAAAATTAAACATTTTGTCACTTACGCACCCTTGTGTCATTCTAAACCAGATATTGTGAAAAGAAGTTTGTGTTTTTGTTCATATACTGAATGTTAAAGCATCAAATGTTGTTATTTGAAATATCTTCTCTTGTGTTTCATAGAGGAAAGAAATAACGGCATGAATATAAATAAATAATGGTGGGAGTTTTCATTTTGGCTCTTGAAAATAAAGGTTATAAAAAATTCCATAAAATTTCTGTGGTTGCTGGAATTGTATCGTAAAAATCTGATAACTATGTTTTTGGTTTTACAGTTTTAATTTAAATTTCAATAATTTCATTAACTGATATAATGTTAATATACCAACCTATAAGTACTGAAATATGTTTTGTATCTTTGAAAAACACTGATTAGCAGCAAATGCAGTTGATAACGAGAAAGTCACGTGATAATTCAAAGCCCATCAGAAGCAGCTTTTAAATATGAACATATATAGAAGGTGCTCAGTGTCATTCACACAAACACTAAACACCATCATGGTCACACTCATTACACTGAAATGAACAACATTGCATGTAATATACAACCCTAGTAAATATAAATTATAGAAACTAAGTTATATTTAATTAGTTTTATTATATAAGTAAATATAAAAACTAAGAAATGCAATGCAATGCAGGGAATTCTGGGAATGTCAATTTACGGTTTTTCCCCGAATTTAACAGGTTTTTACCCTAGTATTGTACGTTTTTTTCTGTTAAAATCACGGTCATTTTTTACACTGAGGGTTTTAAGGGACTTGCATAACCTGAACAGTGCTTAAATTATAATATTTTCCTCAGTATGAATTATATTTTAATAAACAGAAGAAACTTTTTCCACTCCAAAGAACTTTTAATTCAGTGTTTCCATGGATGTTAAATGTTCTTCAATGTTGCCTTAGATCTTTGTCCTGATAAATAACAAAATGCATGGTAACATAAATAAACTAGTCTGATCTGACGTCAAAAATAACTGAATCAACCTGGAAACACTAGGTTACAGTAACAAAACCATTTAACCCATTAGAAAGAACAGCCTCTCAAACACTCCTCAGGGTTTGTCAAGATCCTATGATCTTAAACATTTATCATCAAAATCTCACTTGACTGACTGTTCTCCTTGCATTTTAATTCTGATTTCTCGGCACCTAAGCTTCCTCCATCCATCTGAGCCTTGGTCTCAGGGTCACTATTCCACACAGCAACCTTGAGGTCTTGGTGCCCGATAACCATTAAGCGGATGTTACATATAACGCTTTGACTTGGGCAGATGAAACCAATCACATACATAATAAAAGGACGAACATGTATGTGCCGGGGAAGATGAAGCATATTAGAAAAGAATATCTTGAACAAACGGTGATAGGATAAATGGACAGCGTAATGCAGTTTAATGTGGTGCTCCATCTATATGGAAATGCAGGCATGTAGGAATCTGCCAGGGAATGTTGAGCGGCCCACGCTGTGGTGATCGGATGGGGGGGTGATTTGTTTCAAACTGTGATTTAAAAGATACAGTCACATGGAATTACAATGAAGATGGTGGAATGTGGAATTGTCAGGCAAGAATAGAATGCTCTTCTTTTAAACAAATTGCAAATGGGTTCATTTTAAGATAGCATTCACATAAAAAAGTACAATAGCACACAAATAGAAAGAATAGATATTTCCAGCTCTATGAGGTTGCTTGCTGCTTGGTAACATCAAACACTAAGAATAAAACACTAAAAGTAGTATTTGGAAGCAACGGTCTGAAGTTAAAAAACGTCTTGTTGATGGAAGTGTTTAATATGCAGCTGTAGGCGTCACAAATCTTAACGGATGGATTGGAGTGGTGGATTATTGCAATGGAGTCTCATTCTGATGGCACCCATTCACTGCAGAGGAACTGTTGATGAACAAGATGTAAAGGTAAATATCTCAAATCTGTTCAGATTTCTTTTTTCATTTAGTGTAAACTATTACTTTAAATGTGATTAATATTTGTTACTAGCACATAAATGAAACAAATCTTTTAAATGATAATATCAATAAATCCTACATAAACTGTAATTGAAGTGTTTTCGAAGTGATTTGAATGAATGCAATTTAAAAAAAGAAAGCAAATAAATCTTTGCTGCTTCATTTATGTATGAAGTAAGTTTGTGTAAAAAATTATATCATTCAAATGGATGGAAATTTGATATGCAATTCAAATACATAATTCTTAAATGTAGGTTTTTTTAATGAACAGTTATAGTACTGAACACCTTAACAGGGATATTTGATTTGATCTAGCATAAGCGGTATACAATTAGCATCCAAAAACATTAAATTCAAACAAGCCTGATTTGATAACACTATCATGTTCTTTTGGCTGTAATTCCCTCTGCACATTTGCCTGAGCACATTTGATGGTTATTTAAAGAGAAAGCCATGGATTTTTCATTCCCGTTGAAGATAATGGTAAATCAATAAGCTTGTATTTAAATCATCCAGCTGATGAGGTGTATAAGAGCCAACACAGGTAAAAACAGGAGAGATATTTGTTTTCTTTAAAACAGATGCCTTGTGATGCTTAATATATTATTGTCCAGCACAGATTTCCTGTATGTGAGTTACTTGCTAATTGCAGTGGCTGTCACAGTAACTGTCGGCCGTAAATCAATACGAGGCTGAAGAAGTTTACAAGCACAGCTCAATTACAGCATGAATCATGCCACTGGGTTTTGGTTTGCTGTGTTTGTTCTCACAATGAATTCCTTCTGTGGGCAGGCCTTTGACATCAGATTCAGAAAGCCAGACTTCGGTTTCTACAGTTCTCTTTGATTCTCTGGGCATCAAACAGAACATATGGATTCTGGTGAAATTCATGTTTTTCAAGAAGGTGTTTGTGAAGGTGTGTTTGTTTCATACAATGGTTTCTTTTGTTTTTATAGTAAGCTATATATATATATATATATATATATATACAGCTCTGGAAAAAAAATAAGAGACCACTGCAGAAAAATCAGTTTCTTTTGGGTTTTATTTTTTATTCTTAAAACTATTAATCTCACCAATACAAATCAATGCATTTTGTTTAATTTTTTTAGTGAACTGTGTCTTTTATAAATATTAAGGAAAGAAGCAACTTGACGCTCACTGAATCCTTGTGCCAGTAAAGCTAGGATTGAGGCTTTTTTTCTGGATTTAAAACCTTTCTTTTCACTGTTTTTGCCATGTTTAGTGTTTATTTTTAAATTTCTAATTACGTTTGAAAGACTTCTAGCATTTTTTACCATCCAACTGGTCACACTGCAAGAGGATAGTGTTGATGACAGCAGTGCTTTTATACTTTTCCTGTTAAATACATGAATCCAGGTGCTCACCAAATAAGTACCTCAATAAACAGAATGAAGTATGCTTGTGTAGAAATTTAACAAAAACTGGCATGAATTGCTTGTCATACTCAGAGAGACACTGATTTAGGAGTAAATTGCAGTGGTCTCTTACTTTTTTCCAGAGCTGTAAGAAATGCGTTTATATACACTACCATCACAAACGTTTGAACAGTAGTGAAACAGTAAACTACTGTAACGGTAGTTTTGAACATTATTATCCATTTTAAATAAGTGCTTCTCTTTTTTAATATTTTAATGATCAAAGAATCCTAAAAAAAAATATTAAGCAGCTCAACTGTTTCCAACACTGATAATAAAACATCAGCATATTAGAATGATTTCTTTCTAGAAGGATTAGACGCTGAAGACTGGAGTAATGATGCTTTGTATCACAGGAATAAATTACATTTTAAAATACATTCACAAAGAAAATACTTATTTATGTAAAAAAAAATTCTGGATTTTTAATCTGATAAGTGCAGCCTTGATGAGCAGAAGAAACATCTTTAAAAACCATTAAATATCTTACTGACCCTGAATTTTTTTAATGGTTGTGTGTATATATATATATATATATAAGCATTCCTTTCTCTTGAAAACAGTGCCAAGGGGTCATGTGAGTTCCCTGCTGTTTTACACGATACACAAAGTGAAGCAGAATAAGCCAATGTTTACAAAACCGGTGATCACCGGTGAGCTTTTCTTGCTGGGAGCTGGGAGAAGGACACAAGCGCACAAACAGAGCAGCACTGACGCAGGTACGACGCAGAGCACAGAAACAAAGGCTTTGTTCTGACCTCTATCCCCTGTAGCCTGTCACAGCATCCAACCACAGGAGTCCTTCAGCCCTCTCCTGCTCCTCTGCTGGGGTTTCACAAATCTCTGCCGCACAAAAACAATCACGACTGCAGAGCTGAGCCTCCGCTGTGAGAGAATGATCTGCGCTAGAATAAACCTTCTACATTACCTCTATACATTAAACTGTCAACTGCATGCCAAAATCTATTATTTAGATCTGCATTTATAATATCAGACAGAAATTGAAGTAAAAATGAAGAGTCATAATTAGCATGCAGCACTGTTGAAGCAAACCAAATTAATGTCCT
Source organism: Enteromius unitaeniatus (assembly GCA_032359435.1). Taxonomy (NCBI): domain Eukaryota; kingdom Metazoa; phylum Chordata; class Actinopteri; order Cypriniformes; family Cyprinidae; genus Enteromius; species Enteromius unitaeniatus. The sequence goes on along the minus strand of JAUMHI010000035.1, from coordinate 16,807,980 downwards.
CTGTATTAGATACAGAGAAATATTACTATCGATCAAGACGAGCAAAACAGGCCTCTTATTGATTCATTTTGACACCGCAACCATGTTTAGTCAATATAAAATTACAGTCTAATTTGAAAGCAAACACATTTCTGCACTTACAAAATGTGCATAATCGTTAGTTTTTATTTTTAATGTCACAACTGCATTTGGAAAGAAACGCCCGCCTGGACATTTCCATGAATTTAAAACTCACCAAGGTGCAGCTGATGACTAAGAAGTCTGAATACACACCCAGTGGAAAGAAAAACACACACGAAGATGAAATCAGTGGCTCTTGCAGCTTCTCTCAGCAGCCACGTGTTCTGGTCTTATTAAAATGCATAAGAGCAAATGAGATTTGGGAAGCTGCTGAAAGATGCTGCGTTTAATCCACTTTCCTCCATTTCATACCGGAAAGGGTTTTGACGTAGCACTGATGTGCTCAGCCGCACCTCTGAGTCATTAATATTCATGGCTGATGTTTCTCCTGCTGCGAGTGGCGGATATTGTGATTATGAAGATTCGGCTGTGTGAGGTGAGGGCGGTGAGGGTGGCCTGTGGAATTCAAGGGCTGGGGGTGTCGTGGGTGTTCATTATTCTTCAGGAGATGAGTCACAAACACTCCTGAAGCTCATGACTCACCGAAGCCTCTAATCCTGCTCGGATCTATCAGCAGCACAATCCTCAGAAACTTCAGACAATGACACATGTTTGAGAGAGGTACTCGAGGCATCGTGCAGAATTGTGCGCTTCTTCTGCATGCTGATGATGAACACTCATTTACATTTATTCATTTTGTAGATGCTTTTTTTCAGCTTACAAATGAGGAAAAACATATGCATTGTATCTGAAGGGAGACAACAATATCAGCAGTGTCAGAACACTAAACATATTTTATAAACCTGAATACTTCTGTGTAACTGAAACCTAAGTTATCAAACTAATTAAATTATATTAAGTAATTTAATTTTATCCCTTCAAATACACACACACACCTCAGGCAGTGTTATTTTTGTATCACTGAAATTATTTTTTAAATTAATTTTATTTTTATTATTAATTTATTGATTTAAATATATGTCAATATTTATTATAATTACAATATTTATATATAACAATTTACAATTATATAAAAATATTTCAAAATATTTCAGCTCATTTAAGTACATAAAATTAGGGTACTGTTTGCATATTTGTTTTTTAGTTGAAATCTATTATTATTTATTATAAAAAAAAAAAAGTATTTATTTATTTATTTGTTTATTAAATGGTTTCTTTATGGTTCCTAGAAGAGTAACGCTATTGATTTCATATTTGTTCATATAGTACTGTCCTTCAGAGGCTACAGAAGATACAGTAGTTACATGCTTCCCCAGAAGAAAAAACAAGTTAAATTTACCCTGATCTTTCAATTCTACTGTTTTTATTTACCCTGATCCTCAAATTCAAAAAAGCTCTTAATGCATGTTTTTTCCTTTTGAAGAAATAAATATTTCAGATAACAACACAGTACCAAGGGGACGTCTGAACAGGGACATTTTTCTTTATAAATTAATTGATCATTTTCTCTTGTGGACTATATAAACATATGAAGTACCTTATTCACATCAGCACTAAATAAAAAATAACATGCATTAAATATGATCCCTCATATTTTGGTAAAATAATGAACATTTTGTAGATTCTAAAAGGGGGAAGTAAACATATATGTGTGTGTGTGTGTTTAAATATATACAAAATACAAAGTCAACATAACAGGGGTGTCATATGATGTTGTTAAAAAGAACATTATTTTGTCAATTTTTTGGTGTTTTGCAATGTGTTTATGTAGTACAGTTTTCCACATACTGTATATTATTTCTGCTTCAAGCCTTCCCGAAACGGGAATTGATTTGAAGAAGCTCATCGTTCTTAAAAAGCGTGTGCCAGCTAACAAGTGCACTGTGATCGGCCAAATACCACAAACGTGTGACAGAAATATTACGCTCCTTACCATAACGTGATGCTGTGTTCCAGCACTATGATACAAAAACGATAAAAACCATTACAAATGAGGCATTTGTTGCATCCAGTGGGGACATAATTAGTGGTTATGATGACTATAATGTACTGTCTTTTTACGCATTGCATCATGCTGCATTAACATAACACTCACGATCAGAGAAACAAACAAGCACTACTATACACTGTTCAAAACATGAAACAGATTCTGTAAATAATAAAAAGAAAACATACAAATTAGTCAGAAGTGCCAGACTGTTCTTGCAGAGCTGGAATTGTCTCACTTTACAGCCTAGCATAAGCTGCTGTCAGAGTCCTCCGTAAATGCACTGAACACACTCTAATATTTGTGTTGAGTTGTTGTCGAACAGTGTTGTGAATACAATTTGACACTGATTTCTATAGTTGTGTCATTTAGAAGCCCAAACAAAGTAGTTTCACTTTCACAATGACACAGCGTCTCCAGAACATGGCGCCTGCAACAACACTTCTACGAGACTTGAAATCACATCAAATGAGCCATTTGAATAATTAATGCAAAATGTAATAAATATACAGGTTACTCAATAAAACTGCTGTTTTAAAGTGAACTTTCATTTCAAGTGTATTTTACACACATATAAGTGGTAAGTTGTGTGAACAGTTTGTGCTCTAAACTTTATATTAAATAAAAATGACTTTGTAAACATAGGCTGTCCGTGTGCCTGTGTTTTTAGCTGAATAAATGACTGTTTGTGCTATTATTCCCAGGGTATGTTATTATGTCCAGCACACTCTCATACTCACTTACAAAAACATACATTAATATGAAACAAATGCAAGAGGGAAGCAGCTGCCAAACAGCTGCATGTAAGGGGCCAGCTGTCCTGCGCACAACTCTCAGTCCACACAGAGGTGGATCCCAACCACAGGTGCATCAAAAACTGAAAGTACAAACACTTTCAATATATACAAAAGCATTTTGGGCACTTAAGTCACACACAAATGTCTGTATTTTATTAGAACTTGCATTTCTGCTCACGTGGCAGTTTTGCATAAGCCTTGAAGAGCTTGATAAGCTGGTTCAGTTGTGTTGTAGCTATGATAATAGCTAGTGGAAACAATACTGTTCAATGTGAAAGCATGGCTGTAGTGGAACATTTAACATGGTGAGCTAAAGTTACACTAAAAAAGGCACAAATCTAAATAAACTGGTTTTATTCAAGTCAAAAATATTATTAAACATTCAATTTATAGGTTAAATCAAGTAGAAATAGTTATTTTACTCTTGTAGGACACCATGTACTTGAGGGTTATTATGGTTAAGTATAACTAAAACATATTACTTTAAATAAATTAAACGTTAACTGAAATAAAAATATATAAATGACAAAAGTACACAACAATATTACCCCAAAATTACCTAAATTTAAAATGGAAATGGAAAATATAACTTCACACATACTATGAAGGACCAAAACGATGAAACTAGTTAAAAGACTGCGTAGAAATGAAGTGAGGAAAGGTCCTGTATGATTTGAAGCCACTTGTTTTGAATGTTTTGTCATTGAATGCAATGACATTCAGACATTTCTTTTGGGTCACTGCACTGTGCATTCCTCATGATTATAGGGTTTGTGTTATGAAAAGTCGGCGTCACTGTCATTTGTTTTCTGTTACCACAACATCAAGACTGTAAGCTAGTCGTGCCCCAATTTTACCCTTGAAAATCGCCACCCCCTAATCACACACCCACCCACACACACACACACACAGTCGCATTCACATGCAAATGATGCTTTAATCTGAGCTCTCTAATAGACCACCATGGCAACAGAGATACAGCACTAATGAGGAAGAGGTACAGGTTAATGGCAGCGCAGTGCATCAGCGACTCTCTCTCTTCCTCACACACACACACACACACACTTTACAGCGAAATCCTTAAAAACATCAAACCTCCTTATAACACATGCCATGCATTAAGAGAAGATGCTGTTAAGAGCCATGCAAATTGTTAATAGGCCTGTCAGTCTCACCTTGTCACTGTGTGTTTGACACTACAGCGCGCCTGATGCTCATTTACAAGCGAATCAAAACCATTAGGCTAATACGTGATTTAACAAGAGTCAGTGAGGAAATACTCATCTGCACACAAACACGTGCAAACACTGCTATGGTCCTTATCAGTATGTCCTTGAACGGAGAATGTAAAAGTGAGGTGTGTTTCCCACTTTCTGTCCCGTACAACACCTGCTCTTTACAAGCAACCGACTCGAGTACCAGAACAGAACAGTTTGGAATAACTTTGGAATAACTGAATCACATCCATTACAGCTTTACTGGTGAGTCACATGAGGTGACCTGCCAAAGAAAAAGAAAAGTGAGCATGCGGGGTTGATTGTGAAATATATAAATGGTAAATATATTATATGCAAACTTTATTTATATATTAAATATGTTTACACACTTATGTGTGTGTACGTGTGGAAACAAATTTGATTTATATCTAAATAAAGTTAATTGTATTTTAATTTATGGGTCAAAGACGAAAAATAACAAAAAGTGGGATGCTGCTTTAAATTGTTGAAATGAAAAAAAAAAAATTGTTGTTGCTTTCCCTCCCGAAATTAAAATGTTTTAGGTTAATTAATTTAATTTAGTTTTTTAAGCAAAAAATACATATCATACTTTTTCCCCGGTTTACAGAAGACACCTACTAAAACAATCTTGTCATGCATATTTACAACAAAAATCAATTAATGACATATTAAATTACTTTCACACCAAATACTAATTATTTGTAATTTTACATTTTCAAAATTGTTACTATCCTAGGTTTCACCTCTCTCAGTAAGATTTTTTCACTTATTTAAACACAAAAAAATATGATATGCTCCCTCCCTTCTTTTATACTATATACAAGTAAGAATAAGCACCTTGTTTAAATGTTTACATAAATATTGTGCTACAATTTAACATTATTTTAACCAAATTTTGACACTTTATTTTACAAAAACTTATTTGAAACCTTTAAAGTAGACACTTTGCTTAAATTTGATGGGCTTTCTATGCTTTCTGTTTTTTCCTTTAGTAAATTTCTTTTAATGCAGACATCTTTTTGACCCTTATGCATTTAATTTATTACTGGTTTGGAATCATTATTCTATTTAAATATATTTTACAATGCAATATATTCAATACATATATGACAAATCTGGATTTTAATTAGATTTTGAAATATATTAAAATAAAAAAAGGTCATTTAAATTGTAAATGCACTATATTTTAAATACAGCTTTCATAAGTGAGCATATGTCATATTTTCATCTCATAGAGAGCATAAAAGATATTTTAAAGATTTAAAGATATTTAATGATTCATAACAATAGCATGCATAGATAGTTACTAAAAATAAAAATGCTTTCACTTCTTTTAAATGGAGGACAGCATGTCATAGTAGGATCCGGACAGTTCTTGAATCAAGACCAACATGTTAAAATGCATTAATAATAATAACAATGCGGTTTGACGTCTAACCATTCAGATGTATTAATGTTTGGAGAAAACACTGTTTCATGTGATGATCAGAGCAGTCTCCTCATGGGAATCATTTCTCCTGGAAATTGCTTTTCAAGGATGTATATTGGTCAGAAACATTTCACGAGACCAGATGCACATGGTGTTCCTGCAAACATCCTAAACACTCCAGACAGTGCTACAAAAGACTGGGAATGTGTGAGAATGGCCCTACTCTTTGACAACTTTTGGTCACTGGCAGTCGTGTAATGAAGTCAGGCTCGGCATACTGGCATAGCAGTGTCCATTCGCATCCTCCTTTGATGATCAGAGATGAGTTCCAGGTGTTGTCGTCCCACTCGCTGCATCTGTTTGGATCTGGTTGCCAATGGCAATGCTGGCACATGAAGACTAGAACATAGAGATGAAAGAGGAAAGAGAATGAAGAAAGAAACCCATGAATGAATGAATAAACAGAAGACCTATAATGCATATCTATCTATCGTTTTTATTAAACAATGGAAAAAGTATGTAAACTTAATGAAAACATAATAAAGTTTAAAATTCCCAAACCTTTTGTTTTCCACAGAAGTGAGTTATAAGAATTTGGGGGATCAAACATCTTAACATCTTTGATCCTGTGTCATACTACTGGTTAAAGGTTTTGAATCATTATTCTATTTTAATATATTTTACGATGCAATATTCATGTGATGACAAAGCTGTATTGTAATTACATTTAAATTATATTTTGAAATATATTAAAATAAAAAGGTCCTTTAAATTGTAATTGTACTATTAAAAAAAAAACTTCCATTAGTGGCCATTTCACCTTAGAGATATTTCAAATATATATGTAAGAGAAGTGGAACCAAATTTTTTTTTTTAAGTTTTTAACTTTTTTTTTTTTGCAAGAGAGAAAGTAAAAAAGAAGAAGAAGGAAAAATCTTTAACAAAAAAGATTCTTTAACAGAAAATCCTTTAACATGCTTAAAATAATTCAGCTCAAATACCTGCATAACATGGTCTGCTTATTAAAATGTTGAAGCAGACTAATCACATGAGGAAGCTCCCTGGAGATGGCAGTTCTGAATAACAAGGGAACAAGTGCTGGGGAGGGCGACCATGTGTGCTCAGCTGTTTGTTATGTGGCAACAATTGCTTTTGCCAGCTTCATTTCAGAAACCACAAATCGTTCTCTAGGCTTTGGATGATCTTTTCTTCCAAGACTGTTTTCACAACATGAAGTGAGTGTCATTCGTCAAATCATTTTATCCAACATATGGGGTTTACCGAGTCACGCAGACCAAGAAGATTCAACTATTCTGAATCTACATAATACACATTTCAAACCAGCAATATTACATTTACTGTTGTCTAAATATGCAATGCTGAAATGGCAGTTTCTTATTTTGCAATTTTACACTTAGGTAAGACCATTTCAAACTGGCTGTGTTACTAAAGTCACTTCCCTTTTTTACTGTACAGTATCTAA
>JAUMHI010000035.1:16772054-16785612 GCA_032359435.1 Enteromius unitaeniatus | reverse complement strand
TCAGTTGTGTGTAATGAATCTAAAATATATGAAAGTCTAATGTTTATCAGTACATTACAGAAAATAATCAACTTTATAACAATATGCTAATTTTTTAGCAAGGACCTGTATGCCTTAAATCTGAAACAATAGCATCAGGCTTCACAAGGACTCTATAGATGGCTTGACAACGATTTAATTGATTAAGGTAATTATCTCCTCTGAAATTCATTACACCCCAGAGCGCACACATTTATTGATTGGTTATGACTCAGCTGCTAGAAAATCCTTCAGAGACTCACCGTGGCTTTTACTGTATAATAAGACAGTAATAATCACTGTCAGATGGCCATAAATACAGTTATACCTACAGAGTAGGAAAAATAGACCTTTGTTGCCAAGACACATCTGAACAATTGTGGTTGTTGAAATAACAAAGCTGACTATTTGCAGTCAAAAAGTGCTTAGCCAGACGTTTTCATAAGATTGAGTCAGAGATTTGACTGAAAACAACAGAAAGCGGTTAAAGTGGTTTATTTAAGGTGTATTTAGCCACCGCTACATTGATTTCATGTAATGATCCTGACTCCTGAGACTCTGAGAGATTCACCAACCACAAACACAAACACCATCTAACTAACTAGAGAAGCTGGAGGATCGCCTGATGTTTCACAACAGCTCAGTTTACATAGCAAATCTCCCCTCTCAGACTCCAGAAATATCACATTCAGTAAACAACAGGTTATGTCAACCAGCCAATTCAAACAAAAGTGAGCAATCTAACAACTGGGTGTAGCTTCGTGCTTTTATCACGGCACCAGCAGAAGTGAGAGGACAGATGAGCTAGCAATGATGAGTCACAGCTCTCTTATATTAGCAGGAGCAAACAGTGACATGTACATCAATAAGGCTTTTTTATAAGGAAGTTCAATTCATTTTTAATCTCTGCAATGACACTACTAATAAAAATTCGGTCAATTCCTGAGTATACTGAAATACTTAAAATATGTGTTATATTTTGTGTTATTTACGTAGAAATCATAACCATATAGCAACTTTAACAAACAATGCATGAATTATTTATATTTATTTTTTATAATATAAGTGACACGAAACCAGTTATAAGTAGTACGAGTATATTTCCAAAACAAGATTACCCAATTTTCAACACTTTTCAAACATGATGTTTTTTTTAATCGTGCAATTGGGTTATTTTGATTAGGTTACAAATAACTAAAACAATACAGTTAACTAACACAGTAAAACACATGATATAAAACGATCTGTGAGAGAAAAAAATTAAGTTATGTTTTTGCAGATAAACTCTTCATCTGTTAGCAATAGGCAACAATAAATATCTATTTTTCTTTTATGGGAAAAATCAATAGGATATTACGTAAAGCTCATGTTCCATGACGATATTTTGTACATTTCCTACAGTAAATATCAAAACATAATTTTTGAATATGCATTCCTAAGGACTTTACTTTACTTGGACAACTTTAAAGTTGATTTTGTCCTATCCTAACAAACCAAACAATAATAGAAAGCTCATTGATTGATGTATACATTTCAATTAAAAGGGCCCTCATGATTGTTTTTGTATGTAACAGGGAAAGCATGGCAGACTGCTGTGGCTGAAGGAGTATGTCATCTAGGGGTTTCCACTCACCTCCTCTGCTGGACGTCCCGGTACTCTTCCCGCTTCTGCAGCCTCCAGGCTTCCCGCTCCTCAGACGTGGAGTCGTAGCTGTAGTAGTGCAGCAGGAAGGGCCACACTTCACCACGGATGGATGGGTCAACGCCCCCGAAGAAGATTGCCTAAGAGAACAAAGACATTGGCTAAGCTCAGAAGAAATCACATCATAACCAAACCTCCATGACCTTAATGCTCATTTCAGACAAATACTGCTACAGCAAGAGCCATAATGCCATTCAGATACAAAGACCAACTTCGACAAGTAATGCCGACTCTCATTTGATTGACAGCTTTCAGTCAGTCTGACCTTCCTGAGCTTGTATTCCTCCACCACCTGCCCATTGTTGTTGAGATGCCGGAGCCAGGAGCTGACATCCAGCCGCCGATACAGACGCTCCTCTGGGTGCATCTCAGCAGACGGTAACGTGGGTCTGCGGATAGAAAACTGCATACATGACTTCTCATCCGATACCTGTAGGGGGGGGAAACAAAAACTGCATGAACAATAGAGTCTATATAAACCACACAAACATAGAAACACACTCCTAACTATCTTACGTTAAAGACAACAAGAGTTCCAAACAGTTACGTTTCTTAATCACTGTTGCTAGCCTAATTCATGTTATTCATGCTATTGGACTTGGCTTTTCTGCTCACATAACGCTTAACTGAAGTAACCATATGTGGTTGTGTGTTTATTATTACATTTGTAACATGTTTAATTTAATTGACATTTTTCTTATTTAATGCTATTTAATTTAAGAAACCAATGGCTGGCAAGAAATACTACCATTTAAATGTTTGCATTCAGTTATTCAGTGTTTCAAATAAACGCTGTTTGAATGTTCTATTCATCAAAAAAAGATCTCAGATATTCCACAAAAATATTAAGCAGCACAACCATTCACAACATTGATTATAGTGATCAGCATATAGAATGATTTAATAGATGATGCTCTGCCAGCACAGGAATACATTTATGAAAGACAGTTAGCAGTTATCATCACCAAAATTGTTTGTTAAAAATTAATAGTGACCCTTTTTTTTTCTAGCAATTGTGAATTTCCTTTTTTTCCCCCACAGAATTGTAACATATAAACTTGCAATTGCGAGTTATAATGTAAGAATTGCGAGAAAGTCATAATATATATAGATACTGTATATACTCACAATTGTTTTTAAAACCTCACAATAGTTTTTTTTTTCAATTTAATTTCAATGTAATTGTAATTTATTTAATATTGCGAGTTTTTTGTTCTTATTTATTTTGACAGGTGGTCTTATAAATTGTTAAGCACTGCTTTCATTGCATTCAATTTAAACATTAGTTTGAAGGACATTGGCCAGAACGCCAAAGTGTTTTTGTCAAAAATAAGTAAAAACATTGGTCCTATTTTATTACTAATAATCCATTACTCGAAAAGATAATCAGCCAACGAATCGATTATCAAAATAATCGTTAGTTGCAGCCCTAGAGTTAAGTCAGAATTGTGAGAGTTCTGAGAACACATCATTTTCCACCTTATAACTCACAATTGTAAAATTATGTCAAGCAATTCTAGGAAAAAATATCAGAATTGTAAGATAAAAACTCACAACTACCTTTTTTATTCATTAGAATTGTTTTAAATTGAAATAATATTTAACTGTATTGTATTTTTGTTTTAATAAGCATAAGAGACTTTGTTCAAAAGCATTCATCAAATCTTACAGAGCCCAAACGTTTGAGCATTAGTGTCTATGAACGTGTTAAACTGCAGAATGGTGTGATACTCTCCAGACCTGGTCTTTGAGCTGTGTCTCTCTGCAGCACTTCCACTGCTGAAAGACCTCAGCCAGTTTATCCAGGCCGGCGTGGTGGAAGTGAAGGATCTTGTACTGGCTCTCTCTGCTGGCGATGACCAGCTGCCCACAGGTGCAGGCCTCATCGCTGGAACACACACAGAAACACAACACACTTTCACAGGGCTGGTCTGGACACAAGACCACATCCCGGAGATCAAACAATGAACAGCGAGACGAGTTCACTAAAAGACCAGGATGTGCTTTTCTTTTCCCAGTTATGATACTGTTTGCACTGACTTTTTCTTAGTAATGACATTTGTTATATTGTATTTCCCCTTCATAAAAGGACTATTAATGCATATTTTCCATAAACCACAGAAACATTAGATTTCTATTCACACCACAGAAATATTTTAATATCTTGAACAAAATCAGCCTGAGGTTAAGGAATAATGATTTAGAGCTTGCAGCTCTATAGATACTAAATTCCCAAAAATGAGAGCAGTAATGCAATACAAGAAGGAGAATTAAATATATGAGGTGTTTCATAAACAGAGACTTATGAAGAAGATTTAACGCAAGAGTGTAAAAGGCCAGAGACTATTCAAATAGGGTGGCATGAGTTTCAAAAAGATAAATAGGAGCGATATTAAAAACAACTGAAAATAAAAACTGATCAAAAAGTATATACTGAAATATTCTCTGGACTCTTAGAGGGTCCCGTCTGACCTGAAGAAGAGGCGCAGTGACCTCATGTGACCCAGGTCAACTCTGAACACCCCGCAAAGATGCTCTAACGCCATGACTTTTTGCTGCTCCTCCCACCGAACTCCCTGTGACTGGCTGCTTTCAGAGGGGGCGTGGCTGTCCAGACTGGAGGCGGAGCTTGCAGAGTGAGCCATGGGTTCATCGCATTCCCTGAAATGGATAGTATCACAGTTAATATGTAATAAAAAGCAGATTAAACACTAATGTTCAGATAGATTAATACTGCTTTAGAGCCTAATTTTCTTTTGTTTTCCATTTTCTGTAGATTCATTGGTTCATATTTATTTGTATAGCACTTTTTCGAACACAAAGCAGCTTTACAGGAAATACAATTAAGAGTGACCTGTTAATGTCACACTTTTATTTAAGCAGAAACAACGAACATATTAAAGCAAACTATATTAAAGGATTTTTTGGCTGTGCATGTAAAAAGTGCTACATTGAAATTTAAGGTGGAAGCCACAATTCTCTCTTTATTTTTGCAATTACATTTGGTGTCAATAATCCATAAAAAATGCCATTTTCTAGAACTGACTGGATAAAGTCAGTAAAGGCTGAAACAAAGCCAAATGGCTATTGGGGTATTGGTTAAAACAGATATTAGAATAGACAATGTGATATTTAACATAAAGTCATGTCAGATATGAAATGAAAAGAAAAGAGACAAACTGTTTCTTTCTGGAGGGGGGGGGGATTTCTTAGACCAGAAATGTGTATTAAATATTACTTTAATATGATTATTTGTTATTTCAAATTGCTTTTAAGAGACTACAAGAAAGGAATAATAATAAAAAAAGGAATATATAATATTTCCGGGCACACTTTATATTAAGGTCCAATTCTCAAACCATTAACTATGACTTTTGGCTTAATTTACTGCTTATTGATAGTTAATAAGGTATTTTCAAGGCTGAATTTCACTTGAGTAGTCTTTTCAGTAAAACTTTATTTTACAGCTACACTGATCAGTTGCTTTTATGAATGAATATTACTAGAATATTCATTAGTGCTAATTAAGTACATATTAATGCATTCTAACATGTACTTATTCTACATCCCTAATACTACCCAATACATAAACTTAACCACTACCTTACTAATAATAACCAGCAAATTCAGAATTTACTGAGGGAAACATCAGAGTATAGTTAACAAGTAAATACTAAAGTGTTACTGTGTTTTCTATAAAGTTAATTAACTGTTATCTATTTGAAGCCCTTTTTATAAGCTTTGCATGACAGCTTAATTCAGCTGCCCTCTCGACTGTAAACCTGCAAATCAATTCATTCGTTCTGCCCTGTGTTTTTAGTGTGAAACCCAGCGACAGCTGTAGGAATGGATACGCATGTGTGAGAGAGGACACTGGAAGTGAAGAGGAATGAGAAGAATGCTGGGAGGTTATTATGCTGGCAGCAGCCGAGTAGAGACACAAATCAAGCAGCCTGGCAGCCAATTTCCCCTGACAGCTCTCCTCTCTCTCTCGCTGTGAGCGTATCTCCCTGTAACTGTCTCTCGACCTCTCATGTAGCCAGAGCGGTAACCTGAACCGTGGGACCTCTGCTTCTCTCTCACACTCGTCTTTTTCTCTAACAGAGCACGTCTAACAGGCCAAAAGCACCTCCAGACACATCCCCTGTCACAGATCCACTGTGGGAGCCGAAGGTTTATGGGTCATGTGGTATTTGAGAGGTCCACACTACAGCAGGATCACACACATGAGGCCATATGGCGGGCTGAGGTCGTGACAGACAGCGCACGGTGCAAAGTTACATCTCATGTTCTTTACAGACCCTTGTTTTCTATTCAGCGAGCCTCACAGTGGCTTTACAAAACAGAAAATATAAATGGTGACCAACCTGAAATAACCAACTAGAAGGACAGTTAGAAGTTAATTGGTTCATCGGTTAGATGGTTGGATGAATAGCCACATAGATGTTTATTACAAACAGGAAAAACTTTGGTAATTGAACTAACCTATACCCATATAGATGTTAGTTAAGAACAGGAGAAAATAAAGTGACTAAACAGAACTAATCACACTGGGGGAAAAAATCCAATCCATTTATTTTAGCAACATTGAAAAACTATTTAGTTAACTAGATTAAAAATTTAGCTAAATTGTTTGCAACCACAAAAAAACAGTACAACTTTTTCAGTGCAATTAGATGTACTAAGAGTTAGAGTTGGTTCAGTGGTTAGATGGTTGCATGGATTAGCCACATTAAAAAATTATAGTAACTGAACTAAACTAACCAAATAGATAGATAAAGTTGGTTGGTTGGTTAGTTTAGTCATTTAGACACAGAGGCACAAACATGTTAGTTAGGAACAAGAGAATGTAAGATAAATGCACTTAACTAACCAACTAGATGGATAAAGTAAGTTGAATCATTGGCTAATTAGTTAAATAGATAAATACATGCCCATATAGATGTTAGCTAAGAACAGAAGACAATAAGGCAACTAAATGGAACTTACCAACTAGATGGGATGATAGAAGTTAGTTGGTTATATGGTTAGGTCAATAGTTCAAAACGGTAACTAAATTAAACCAACCCATGGATAGACAGAAACTGGTTAGTTTATTTGTTATTTAGTTGAATAGATCGAGAAATAACCACATAGATGTTTGCTAGAAGAAAAATAATAAAAAAAGGTGACTAAACTCAACTAACTAACTAAATGGACAGAGAGAAGTTAGTTGGTTCAAAAGTTAGATAGTTGGATGGGCATGCACTGATGTTTGTTAAGAACAGGAAAAAATTTGGTAACTGGACTAACCAACTAGATGGATGACGTTAGCTGACGTTAGACAGGCACAGAGATGTTAGTTAGGAACAGGATAAACAGTAGAAAGTTAGGTACATGTACTAAACTAACCAACTAGATGGATGACGTTAGCTAGGTAAGTGGTTAGGACAGGCACAGATATGTTAGTTAGGAACAGGATAAACAGTAGAAAGTTAGGTACATGTACTAAACTAGTTAGTTGGTTTACGGTTTATAAAGCTAGAAGGATACCCATACAGATGTTAATTAAGAACAGAGGAAAATAAGTTAACTAAAACAAACTTACCAACTACATGATCAGATAGACAGACAGAATGAAATGGTTGGATAATTCAATTGATGGATAGCTACATAAAGGTTAGGTAGGAACAGGTGAAACTTCAGGAAATAAGGTAACTAAGTTGAAGAATTAGTTGGTTTATTGGTTAATTAGCTGGAAAGATAGATGAATAGATATACAAGAACACGAGAAAAAGAGCAAATAAGGTGACCGAATTGAACTAACCAACCAACCAACCAGATGGCCTGATAGAAGTTAGTTAGTTGATTAGTTAGTTGAGCAAATAGATAGATAGGCACAAAGATGTCAGTTAGGAAATTAAGGTAAATAAACTGAACTAACCAACTAGATGTATAAAGTTCATTGGTTGATTAGTTAGATGGACAGATGGATGAACAGCCACATAGATGTTAGTAAGCAACAAGAGAAATAGAAGAAAATAATGGGACGAAACTAAACTAAGCTAAAAGGTGGACAGATACAAGTTAGGTAGATGGATGGCTAAATGTTAGTTAGGAACCGAAACATGTAAATTGAAGCAATCAATTAGATAAACAGAAACTAGTTTGGTATTTGCAAATATTGATATATACAAATAACCACATCACTGTTAGTTAGGAACAGGAGAAAAAAGTAAATAAAGTGATGGACAGATATTAAGTTAGTTTGATGAATTACATTAGATAATGTTAGGAACATGAGCAAATAAGGTAACTAAACTGAACTAACTAAATGGAGAGAAGTCAATTGGTTAAATGTTTAGTTAGATAGCCATATATATATATATATCAATGTATTTGTGCATCTTGTCATTAAAGCCGGTACTCAGAACACAGAACCTCAGTGGGACGGGATCTACAGTTTTTCCACCTCTGCCATCCACATGGCCTTCTTTCACCTCAGGCTTTTCAGGATTTTTTAAAACTCTGTTTTCTCTATTGACTCTAATGTAGACAGAGAACATTTACACATGGCATATAACACTAAAAATCAGAAACGATCATTAAAAACACCCAAAAAAATCTACAAAGGTTAAAAATGTACTAAACCCTACATCGAGCCAAACCACGACAAGGGAGAAAAAGAAAAATGACAGAGAAGCAAGGAAAGAAAACAAACAGTAGGGAAAAGCACAAGAGTGAGAAATCGAAGGAGGAAGAAAACTTAACAGGCAGAAAAAAAGAGAAGTCAAACATAAACACTGAGGGATCCAGAGAGGAAGTGGAAGCCAGAAAATGAATGGCAAAAAGCAGGCCAAAGAGAACGTTCTCCACCCAAAGGAGCAGAGAGGAATGGAGCCGTTCATCACAGACTCAGTCAAACACGAACCACTGATATTTATGATCCGATGGACAGCTCGTGTCCCTGCCTCACCCCCGCGGCTCAGGACATATAACAAAAGGAGGAAACCAAGCTGAAAGAGGGAATGCTGGCTGAAGCAGCTGGGGGAGGAAATCTGCAGAAGATCACAGACTGAGACTTTCACTGCCAACCTAATGAAAACTGGCCTTTCCTGCTCTCTCTCTTGCATATCGCCCTGTAATGTCTCCATCTAGTGTCCACAGTGGAGCATAACAAGCATCACAGACACATTGTGTGTTCACAAGTAAGCTAAAAAATATTTTGAAGAATGTTGGTGACTGCTGACTTTCATAGTACGGAAAAATTAGTTAGCAGCTCTTTGCACTAAGTGTAAATAGCATATTGTCTTAGCCATAGATGCTAATTACATTAAGAGCAAATAGCTATGAATTCTATTTACACAGTTAAAACACTGCTATTTATAATACTTATTGCAAATAAGTGGGCGGAGTTAGTGTAAATAGCCTCTGCCAACAAGTGGGTTAGTGTAAATAGACACACCGAAAAAAATAATATGGAAGTCAATGGCTACTGGCAACTGTTACTAACATTACTAACATAGTAACAGTGAATCCTTTAACTAAGAAGAATAAGTGCTTAAATTAACAGGTGTATAGATATAAAATATACTGCTGCACAATGCATTCCATCTTATATGTGACCCAGGACAACAAAACCAGTCATAAGGTAAAATTTTACAAAACTGAGATGTATACATCATGGTTTGTTAGGATAGGATAATATTTGGCCGAGACGCATCTATTTGAAAATCTGGAATCAGAGGGTGCAAAAAAAATGGAAATACTGAGCAAATCACCTTTAAAGTTGACCAAATTAATATCTTAATGCATTTTACTAATTAAAAATGACATATGTTTACATTAGAAATTTTACAAAAAAAATTCTATCTTTACTTAATTTCCTAATGATTTTTGGCATAAAAAAAAATCTATACTTTTGACCCATGCAATGTATTTTTGGATATTGCTACAAACAAACCCCAGCGACTTAAGACTGGTTTTGTGGTCGAGGGTCATATATACTATTATTTTAAAACGGCATGTAGTATATAATTCTTGTGTAGTATGCAATATTCATGCTGGTATAAAATTACACTGTTGTAAAAAATTGTTGTCGGCAGAAGCGTTATATCATTACATCTGTGCTAACACTTATGAGAGATGGTCTGTGATCACGGAAAGCTGTAGAGCTTCAATACAGAAACACCTGATGCTGTGTAATAAGGCATGCTGAGCTGATCTATGAATTATGAATAAGCTCGGAGCAGCTCCTCTTACTACACACAGAGCCGCGGCAGCACAGCATGTACATGACAGAAGCATGATGACATTAACATCACTAAAAACACCTGCTGTAACGCAGAGCTACACTGGTCTAGTAAGATGATTAAAAAGACATTATCTGAAATAAATAAGAAGTTATCAGCTACCATAAATTCACACTGCAGCTATTCTTTAACGTTTTACTATTGCAAAATCATAATCTACACTACCATTCAAATGCTTGGGTTTTGTAAGATTTTATTTTATTTTTTAAAGAAATATTTTTATTCTGAAAGGATACACCAAATCGATCACAAGTGACAGTAAATACTTTACAAAGGATTGGTTTCAAATCGGTTTTAAAATCCTGCTAAAATGGCTTCTGCGAAAATAAACAGCGCAACTATTTTCACTTTGATAATAATAAGAAATGTTTGTTACACATCAAATCAGTGTATTAGCATGACGTCTGAAGGATCATGTGATGCTGAAGATGTAATGATGCTGAAAATTCAGCTCTGATCAAAGGAATAAATTGACATTTGAAAGATATTTAAATAGTAAAGCATTCATTTAAATTATAAAAATGTCATAATATTACACTTTTATTGTATTATTGATCAAATGAATGCGGCCTTGGTGAGAATTTCAAAAAATACTTAAATAAAAAATTACCAACTCTAAACTTTTAATGCTAGTGTATGCAGAAACCATTTAAAATTTGAATATATATATATATAAAGAAATGTGCATATTTTGTTTATGTTTTTGTTATGCTCCGAGTCTGAAGCAAAAAACCCCAACTTTTTTCTCTTTATTTAACTACTTTTTTCTCGTAATTTAATGACTTTAATCTCGAAATGATATACATTTTTTTAGTATTGCTTGGCCCTAATCATTTTCCATATATGTGTGGTATATTTATGTATATTTAAACAAACAAACAAACACACATTTGTATATTTAGGAAAAATGTTGTTTGTATTTTTAAAATATTTAGATATTATATAAATATAAATATATACATGTATATATTTTTTTTTAAATCACGCTGTATGTATATATTATATATTCACAATATACACATTTTGTAAACAAAAACTTTTAATTTTGGATGCGATTAATCACGATTAAACGTTTGACAGCACTAACATAAATATCAAATTATTATTAATAATTATGCATCTGTAAATAAACAGTTATAAAAAGTCACTTATAAATGTATAAATCCATTTGTCACACTGCAGGACATTGAATATGAACCAGTAAAGACAAAATGGGGAACAACTATGAAAACATAAATCTAAAATACATATTTTAAGGTAAAATCTTGAAATGAAGTGAAAACAAGGACACATGGACACTCCCCTGGAATATTTCTGTGAGGTGTGTGTTTATCTCACCTGCTCTCGTTATCCAGGAAGACGGAGCTGCTGCTCTCTCCCAGAGCCTCGCTGACGGGCGACAGGCAGAAGGGCGAGGAAAAGGTGTCCGAGTCTGAGCCGAGGGTGCTGTCCCGGCTCACCTCGTCCGCAGAGAGTTCGCACGAGCCTTCGTCACCCTCTTCCAAAAGCTGCTGGTTCTGCAGGGCCGGCTCAGGCGCCTCTTCATCCTCCTCTTCTTCGGGGGCAGGTGGCGGGCGAGAGTGGCTCCGGTGGGCTCGGCGGCGGGGGTTCCGGCGGACGGGTGAGCTTTCAGGTGTGATGTAGCGGAGGGCCTCTTCGTCTTGCCGCTGGATGCGAGAGTTGGGCACCCAGGTGAGGATGAGGGTGGAGCCGAGGGTCTCGTCTTTCTCCAGGTGCACACAGAGGTAACCTGAAGGAGGACACAGTCAGAAAAACTGGCAGACTCTAAGATCTGATTGGCTGGCTTAATGTAACATGCCGGGGTCAAGGTAGGTTGGGTTTAAAGGTATCCAACTGTGGTTTTACAAACATATACATTCCTATATTCTGATACGCCCATACCTTGAGAATAACTTTATTAGTTATTAGGTGTGTGGTACCTGGGTGATGCTCAGGCAGTCCGGGCAGAGGCTCGGCTGGGTGAACACACACATTGTTCTTGGAGAAGATGATCTCTCCATCCAGCACGGTCCGTGATCCTCCCGTGCCCAAGTTAAACGTCAAAAGGTCAGAGGCTTTGGAGGATGCACGTCGCAAGAGTCGACCGAATGACATCTCCTCCAGTGACTGCTCACTGCTCCCATCCTCTGAGACAGAGACAACAAGACAACCTTCAATCAGTGGGGGCTTCTTACTGTTCCGAACAACCAGGTTTACAATAATCACTAGCCAAACAATAAATATAATACAACTGAAAATTATTTCGAAATCAGAATACATCATGAGCTGGATATCGCTGCGACCTCTGGAGGTCACATTTGTCAGGCGCATACATCACTGCGGCGGTTTCATTTAAGAAAAGCAACAGTAATAATATTAACCTGATCGATCCAATTATGACAACATATGAATAATCGATGAAAGTCAGAGTCAATCCATGTCACCTTCTTGAAACTAACAGCATGGTTTTGTGTGACTAAGTTACACACAGACACACCTTAAAACAAACAGACACACACACAAATGTGCCAACTCACTCGCTGGAGGAACCCAAAGCCACAGAAACATACAGAAGATTCAGTTTGACAAGAAGTGTTAGAAGAAAACACTTTATGGTCCTTTTTTTTTAACTGCCAGAGCCGATCAGAAATAATAACTTCACAGGAAACTTAAATGCTGTGTTAAATATTACATTTAATCTAAAACTACTAAAGATACAATTGTCTAAATCTACAATCATTTTAATGACTTCAAAAGTTGTGTTATTACTACTTCAGTTTTTTTTTTTTTTTTTTTAAGGCCTAAATTCAAAACATTCAACTTTAGCGTGCAACTCGTCTTGCTCTGTTTGTGCTACAGGAATACATGATTCCTCAAATCCTTTTCTAAAAGCTAAAATACACAGCACTTTGATCTGAACAGATTTTCAAACACTAGTCCCTATACATCATAGACTAAACTGAGAAGATGTTTGATATCTTACGAGTCTGAAGCTGTACTCAGTACAGAAGAAACAAAGTCACAGACATCTTGGATGTCCTGGGGGTAAACAGGTAAACATCTATTAATTTTTGGGTGGGAAAATTGAGGGCCTTGTATCTCGCTGAAGGGGCTTATTTCTTATAACTACAGGCTGCCTGAACATTATCCCGCTTATTACACGGCTACATGCAACATAAGGAAAAAAACTGGACATAAATATGAATTTGAAACATTTTATTGGCATATTTGTTTTAAATTAATATTTTCATCCTTCCACGAAACGATATAGTACCACGTGACTAACATTCAAACGTCAGTAAGACAATTCATAACATCAACACATGAATATATAATAACGGATGTATTTTAGTTATTTACAAGAATTAAATTGCACCTTATGTTGTCCAGTGTTTGTCACGAGATGACGCCAAACGGTAATCTTTGTTGGCGAGGAGGGATTTTAAACATACAAGTAGTACCGGCTATGCGTTATTACTTTGGAGCGGTTATTATTTGAAAAGAAGGAACCTGCAAATGTCTGAACTGACCAATCAGAATCAAGCAC
>JAUMHI010000035.1:16735623-16771696 GCA_032359435.1 Enteromius unitaeniatus | reverse complement strand
AGCTGTACTCAGTACAGAAGAAACAAAGTCACAGACATCTTGGATGTCCTGGGGGTAAACAGGTAAACATCTATTAAATGAACGTAAATTTTAGTAAACATATATGCTGTATGTGTGTGTATTTCATAACCGTACACATACATATATCAAAAACGTTTTATTTGGAAGCGAAAATAACTGCAATTTTAATCAAAATTGAACCGATTGACAGCACTAATATTTTAGTCAAAAAAAAACAAACATATCTGTCAACTAATCAAACACAACTGATGCAACATTCACAGTCATCCATCACTCGTGACAAGAACTTCCTCATGACGGATGTTTTGTTTCAATCTTCCTCTTCTGTCTAGTGATTTCATTTTTCCTGTCTTAATTAACGGCATTCTTTCGGAATGGCTTCGCTCATTTGTGCGGATTAGTGCTCAACGTCCTGTCACAAAGCAGAGAACGTGAATGTTCCTAATTGCGAAAAATGTGGAAATTATTACGAACCATAAAATAGCTTTAAAGCTGAACGAAACAACCAGTGAACTTCCAATAAAGGAAAAAAAAGAACCCTATACTATACTTAATTTATGAGAGGAACACGTTTGTCTGGTGAAGTCGACTTAAAACTTAAGAGGTGGATTATCTACCCAGGTGGATGCATGGTCGCATGTATCATATGGCTATAATTACAGCACAAACACAACTCCGGTGAGTAAACATGCCACATCATTGCACTGCAGCAGACTCACATCAGGCCAAATCAGGAGAAAACGAGTGTGTACTATCAGAAGCAGTGCACTAAGAAGAGAGTCATTAGTAGAAGCATGTGTTGTTTCCTTTCGGATCTGTCAGCACCCCTGCAATCTCTCGCTCTGGCAGACATCAAGCGCTATACAACACAACTACTGCTACTTCGCCAGGAATGCACACAGAAGATAATCTGGTGTTCAATCCTTGACATTCAATCTAATAGACCTACTCTTTAAACGCACAATTAGCTCAGCCAAACATAAACATTCCCTCCACAGATCTAGGACTTTGCTGCTTCTGTGCAACGCCAATTGCATTCTAAAGAATGCCCAATGTAATGATTCGATTGCACTAGGCAAGATATGACATGACACTTGTCTTTTAATAAATCAGTTGATGCATATCAGAAATGGCAGCACATTTGGTTGCGTTTTATTTTGCAGTTTGACTGGAACAGTCAGCGAGAACCCGTCAGAGAGGCTCTAGGCAAATGTGTGTCACCCCTATCAGGGTCCGGCACTTGCTATACGTAATGTTTGCTTACTGAATGAGTCCCGAAAAAGAAGCAAATGAAAACAAGAAGTGAATTAAAATTGACACTATGTTGTTTAATTGAATTAAAGGCACCAGAACGTCGTTCCAGATCATTCCAGCCTAATTGAACCCGTGTATTTGATCACTATGTGCCAGGTTTGACTATTATGTTAAAGTTTTAATCAAATTTTAGAGCTAGGGCATTAATGGAGGAAGGAGGAAAAACATGAAACAGGATTTCCTTAAAACAGTTTTCGCTAAAACTTGTTAGTAATGAACAATTACAAAAAAACGACTCAAACAGGACTTAAACATGAATTAAAGAATTTAAATAATACATATCTTCTTATAAAAACCTACTCCAATCTTTTTTTTTTAAAAAGCATCTGTGTTACTCAATTTATATTTTACTATTTACTAACACTAAAATTAATTATTTGCTGTCCTGAACTTGATAGATTAAGTAGATACAGTAGATGTATTTGCATTGCACTTATAATAATTAAAATATACCTAAATATGAACTATGACCTTGTATTGTGTTGCACAAAAAAAAATGTGCATGCAAAACAGATTTTTATTTTATTTTATTTTTTTGGTGAACTATCCCTTTTAGAAGTGTCATAAAATAATCTATTTGGGCAAAAATATATTAACCCCAATGGCAAAGTTACAAGTCTTTTAAAAACTAAATTGTGCCCTGTGCATGCCCTAACATTAAAATGACGGCAGGCAAATATATAACAAGACTTATAAAAATAAAAACACACACACATCGATAATATCCAGGCCTGTCTCAGTTGTTTTGTCTTTCTGATCAGGATGATTGACCTCTATCAGTACTGAATGTTAACGGACAAGCCATTTCGTCCCACTTTGAGGGATCTCGTATCTCGTATGAGGATTGATTTCAGACGGAAGTCGTGCAGGCGTCCCGTTATATCTGCTGTACAGTGTGCACTGCTGTACCCATATGGGACGCGAACTACACTACTTCCAATGATGACAGTCGTAGGAATATATCTGCAATCAAAAAGCACCCGTGCCGCAGTCTTACCTTCAGCACCAGAAACGATTACAGCCGTCGATACGCGTCCATGTCCAGGCTACGGTGAATGACGCGTGTGTTTATCGGTGACACTTCACTCCGCACGCCGCCGCTGACGTCAGACTGTACGCTCCGCCCACCGACATTCCGCTGCTTCCGGAGCGACGGCGTGCTTCCTCTGAACGCAACGCTCGAGGCAGGACGTGCCGGTCATAATAATCTGTAGACGATACAACTTTCTTTACATAATGCGATGGGATTAGCAGTTTATTAAAAAATTATATATAGCTAAATATACCTGAAACATAAACCTAAAGAAATAACCACAAAAAATCTAAATCACTGTGCTCTCCAGTCACTAAGAACTCTAATTATGATATAATTATGATTAAATAAGTGTGTGTGTGTGTGTGAGAGAGGGACATTTATATAATCTGAAAGCTGAATAAATAAGCTTTTCATGTTTTTTAGGAAAAGACAATATTTGGCTGAGATACAAATATCTGAAAATCTGGAATCGATGCTAAAAAAAAGTGCAATATATATATATATATATATATATATATGTGTGTGTGTGTGCCTTTAAAGTTGCCCAAATGAAGTCCTTAGCAATGCATATTAGGCCTACTAATTAATCAAAAATGAAGTTTATTTATAAGTTTATTAATATTGTCCCGAAACATGATCTTTACTCGATATCCTAATGATTTTTAGCATAAAAGAAAAATCGATAATTTTGACATGCAATATATTGTTTGCTGTTGCTACAAATTTACCCTTGCTATACATATAACTGGTTTTGTGCTCCAGTATCATCGTTTGTGTGTGTGTGTTAAATTATAATTCTATAAAATGAATTCTATTTAATTCTGAACTTAATTAAAATAAATGCAATAACCCCACTATGCATATGTGACTATATATTCATGTGTGTCATTTTAAAAGCAGCAAAAGAGAAATAAGTCGTATTTTATTGAAAAAAAATAAAAATAAAATAAAACCCTGCTACATGGACTGCAATTGGCAATGATTGGGAGGTGGCTGCTAAAAGCATCTGCTAAATGTATGAATGTAAATATAAATGTCAAAAATAAAGGAAAAACTTGGGTTATGAGAAATACTGATTCTGATTCTTCTATCACAGTCACACAACAATGAAACATTAAGGACATTTAATAAAAATAAAGATTTATTTTACAGCAAAAACAATATTTAAATGAAAAGGTATAGCAGAAACATGCTGTTAATGATAACTGGATAAAAAATAAGTTCTATATGCGGCTGCATAAGCAACGAACACAGCAGCATCAGCTCCACTGGACTGTGATCATGGTTGTCATGGGTAAGTCCAGACCTGGCACTGTTAGAACCTGCAACACACACAAATTGACCACTTCATCACAACAGCTTTTTAATATCAGCACATTTTAAAAATCACTTTTTGCATACCTTGGTGCCTGGGCTGTAAGAGAAGTCATGAACCCTTTGGCCATTGGCCCACACGGATGTAGGTGGAGTCTGAACCCCAAAAACACGTACTTCCCCCAGGACCAAACCGTCCAGAGATCCGTTTAACTTGACTGGCTTGCTAACCACATAAGACTGCAGGGGAATATTAAAAGATTTAACAAACAATAGAGTACATTTCAATGCAGTATTCTCTAACAGTCCATTTGTTTGATAGGTTTCAAAGGACATTCTAGTTTAAGGAATAGTTCACCCAAAAATTAAAAATGGCTAAAAAGTTACTCACCAGCAGGCCTTCCAGGACACAGATGAGTTTTGTTCTTTATCAGAACAGATCTGAAAGTTGGTTTAACTACTGGGCTAGTCTATATAGTGGTGTATCCTCCAGTTTTTGCTTTCAAACTGTCTGCATAGTTCGCTCCTTTATTGATGGGAAAACAATATCATGGATATCATTCATATTTTAGCCAGAAGCAGTTAACTTGTGGATTATAGTGTTGTTTTTATCAGCTGTTTGAACTCTCATTCTGACGGCACCCATTCACTGCAGAGGAACCACTGATGAGCAAGTGATGTAATGCTAAATCTGATGAAGAAACAAACTTATCCACATCATGGATGGCCTGAGGGTGAGTCAAAGGTCTGGTAAACACCACGCTTGCTGTTTTTACATTTTAATGTCGGATGAAGCAATTCACTTTGGATTGCTCTAACACAGTTTTACAATAGGAAACAGATGTTCAATAGAAAAGTCAAAATGAAGCCAAGATTCACCCTATTTTGTACCTTTTCAGCAAAGAACAGAACATATGAATAATTTCCATGCTCAAAAGTGTCCAGACTTTCCCCGTCGTCCCAGAAGAGCTCCCCTTTAGCCCAGTTTCCCACAGACAGCGCCACAATTAGGGTGAAAGGATTCCTGCGAGATGCTGTAGTCGTCAATGCAGGAACCTGAGAAACAAATAAGAAAGGGCTAAATTCACTTGTTACACAAAGCTTAAATTAAATGAATGACTATTTCTAGATCTAGTCTTTACTCCACCTGCTGCGGGACGATGCTCCCTTCTCTCACGTGAACGTTAATGGTGTCTAATGGAGCAGGGAACAGAGTGTATTGCCCTTTACTGTAATACGCTTCCCCCTATGATTCAATCACATACAAATAGTCATTTGTCTTGAAGAGATCATACAATAAGCTGTTGAATTACATTTTGACTTTGTAAACATATCACAATGTGAAGGCTTTGGACTTTATTTGAAGGTATTTACAAGGTAAATACTAGAATGATTAATAGTGTGGGTTAAAGGGAGGCTGGAAAAATGGTTGCAGTGTCAACGACTAAGATATGACAAGCACATTGCGTTTTGTACAAATATTATAACACTACAAGATTTCATTTGTAAACATTAGGAAACTACATTAGATAACATGAACTATCAGTTAAATACACTTAACAGTTAATTATAAATAAATAAGTGCAAAGGACAAATTTGACAAGGAATTAATTGCTATTAATCGCATCCAAAATAAAATATTTTTTTATTTAAATAATACACACACACACACACACACACACACACACATATATATATAATAAACACACATATATTATGTATATATAAACACACACATAGCATATATTTTGTAAACATGTATATATTTATAATGTATAAATATATTTAATATATAATAATATATTTTTCTTAAATATATACATGCATGTGTGTGTATTTATATATGAATAATAAACACATACACAAAACCTTTTATTTTGGATGCAATTAATCATGATTAGGGTCCTGAAAAAAATGATCAGTTTCCACGAAAAAAACCTAAGCAGCACAATCGTTTTCAACATTCATAATAATAAGAAACGCTTCTGGGCTAGCAGATCAGCACATTCCAATGATTTTGAGATATATTTAACTAGAAAGCAGTTGAGCTTAGGGAAGAATAAATAATTAAACAATTATGATAAAAGCTATTAATGTGCTAATACGTAGACCATAAGAGAGGGATTACATTGTGCAGACTGTACCAAGTCCCCAGGGGAAGATAGGCCGTCACCTCCAGCGCTCGCTCTTCCAGAACGGGGCTGATGAGCAGGGAACTGCCCCACATGAACTGCCTGTCAATGCTCTGGCAATCTGGATCAGTGGGAAACCTGAAAGAACGAGCGGACTCAGTAAAGAGGTCATCGCTGAGCTCAGATGAAGATATCGAGCTGAAACGAGCATGACTGTGTACTCAAGGAAGAGAGGACGGGCCACGGTGCTGCCGGAGGAGTGTGTGTGATGAAACAGTGTGTAGAGGAAGGGCAGCAGAGAGTATCGCAGTCTGATCGCAGTCCTCATGGCATCCTGGGCTTGCTGGCTAAATACATATGGCTCCTGGGGCTGGCGGTATGAAATATGGGAAGAAATATTCATATACTGCTAATATTGCAATATATTTTGGTCACACTTTAGTTGAGGGACAAATTCTCACTATATAAAAGATCCCATATTGTACACCTTTTTTGGAGTTTTATTTTAGATGTTGATGTCCTTAAGAATAGTAGGTATTGAGTATACAGTAGGTATACAGTAGGTATTGAGTAGGATTAAGGATGTATAAGGTCATAAAATATAATATATATATATATATATATATATAATAATAAGCTTGTAATATGCATGCTTGTTAAAAAAATTATTAAGCAGCTGCTGTAGCACAACATTGATAATAACATGAAAAGTTACTTGAGCACTAATTCATAATATTAGATTTAATGTAAATTATTAATACTGTATATTAAAAGTAAAATAATATATTAAAATAAAAAGGTTTTAAATTTTAAATAGTCTTTCACAATTTTACTATTTTCATTAATTGTTAAAAAACATTTATTATTTTAAAATTATAATTTTTTATATTTTGAAAAATCTAATAAAATTCAGTATGATCACATTTTCTTTTAATAATTTTAAAAAGTACAGGTCAGAATAATATGATGGCATTTTAGTGATTTTAACAAGCTTGAGACAAAATTATTTTAACATTATTCATATAATTTCAGCTTTATTCACAAAATGCACAAAAAATACTTTCATTTCGTCATCTTATAGATATTTATTTGACCCATATTTTTATATATTATATCTATTTATCAATATTTACATATTTCCCCAGCTGGCTTTAAATTGTTGATTGACATCTCACCGCATTGGGTCTGTCATTATGGTTTCTCATAAAGGGGTAAAAGGCTCCAAGTTGTGTCCAGCGCACACACAGCTCTTCAGCAGTGTCACCTCTAAACCCACAGACATCAGCTCCCACTAACGGGACGCCATAGAGTCCAAACAGGAGCACACCTGGTACAGGCACACAAACACAGCAACATATGAGAAACAAGGGACGAAACACATTTTCCACACAATGGCCACATTAGTTTGCTTTAAGCATTATCGGATGTTAAAACCAAATCTAACCAAAACGTCTTTTATCCTATTGGAATCCATGTTTGAGCATATGTTTGTTCTCTCTAACCAGGTATTGAAAAGCGAAGCTGCTCCCAGTCACTCTGCACATCTCCAGTCCAGTGTGCTGAGAAACAGCCCAGTCCTGGAAAAGACGACCGGGACAGGACAAACGGCCGAGTGGTCTTTACTTTTAACAGTGCCCTGAAATACACAACTGCAACATGTCAAAACAGGTCCGTTTCCCAATGAGCTTTAGGTATTTCCCCATACCATGTGATACATTCAGTGCTGAAGAAGGGGCATTTCTCTGACCTGTGGGTGGCGATGGCCTCGGTCAGCCCATACAGATTGTGCAGATTGTAGTGATTGGACAGATACTGCTGTGAGGACGCACACAGAGTTCCTGAGTTTAACAGACCTCCGATCACATCTGTAAACCCAGACACATCTCTTCATGCAGGTCACATCAACTCAATAATAATCCATTTGAAAAAAAAGTATATTAAGTGTTTACTATTCTGACCTGGTGTATAAGGGGGTTTCTCCAAGTCAGAGTCAGGACACCCATCCACAGAGCCCTCCACAAAATTTGACGGCTCATTCATGTCCTGTAAACACAATTTCAAAGAAATGTAGAAGCTATCTGTATATGTTCAGCTAAGTTTGGCCACTTTCAACAAAAATAATAAAAGCATGTTAAATAATAGAAATAATTAAATCTATAATAAAATAAAATAAAAACATATATATTTTTTAAATAATAACATTAAGAGATCTTAAAGACACATTAAAATGAATTGGAAATAAATAAGACATACCTTTCATAAAGAAGGAACATCATGCATGGATGTTTTGCTTCCTTTGTAAAATACCCTTTTTATTTTATTTAAAAGGTGAAGTACTTACTATCCAGAGTCCATCCACAGGCACTTGGCTGTGAAAGACTCTGATGCAGTCCATCCACCAGTCCTGTGTTGTGGGATTGGTGAAATCTGGGAAAGCAGTTGGACCCGGCCATACCTGGTTAGAAATAAAGATACAATGGTCTCCTCCATATTCTATAATGACTATAATACTACTAGGGGTGTCCCTGACTAAGGAGTTTCACAGTCGAATCGGAATTTTAGAATCTTGTCAATAGTTGACTGATAGTCGAATCATATGTTTGAGGGCGGGGCAAAATAAGAGTCGTGTCAGTCATGCAACAGTCATAATTACTGACGTTTACACACAGGGAAAGTGTGCAACAGATGCCTCCCAGATACAAACAGGGTAAATATAATGTTTTTAGTTTTCATTAAAAGATAGTTAACATTAAACGTCATCAAAATTTCAGAATTTATGAATTCATTTATTAATGTTCTGCATTTCTGCTTTGAGCTGCGTGCGCTGAAGATGATCAGCACTAGTTTTAAATTATTTTAATAGGCTGTATATTAATATATTGGGAGACAACAGATAGTTCTATGTGAAATTGACATTGAGCAAAATTATATGATCATTACACCCAGAGAATTTTCCACTCAGAAATCAGGCTATTCGAGGACACCCCTAAATGCTACTAAAAATACAACAGAGTAGGAAGAAGTGCTGTAAAAATTTACATGCTGTAAATCACATGATCATGACTTTTAGTGACAATATATTTCATGTGTGGCACTTACCTTCCCAATAAGGATCTGTCCAGTAGAGTTTTTGATGAACACTCCTCTCTTCAATCCATCATCAAAGGGTTTGTATGAACCGGGAGGACTTGCACTGCTGATGCCTGGATCCTAGAACAAACACATGTGCTATTCAACACCCATTTGCTTATTGGTCTTTATTTTCACTAAAGATACTAATATCAATGATATTTTCAAATCCAAGCGTCAAGGACAAAAAACACACACAAAAAATCATCCACGTACCAGAATGAGCACATACTTCATGCCCAGCTGATGGAGCTCCTCAACCATTCGGGGCAAATCTCCAAATCTTTGAGGATCAATCGTAAAGACTCTTCTTTGGTCTGCATAATCAAGATCATTCCACTGTACGTCCTACAGAAGTCAATTGAAGATTGTCATGTATATCTCTTGGCCTTCCATTTCCGGTTTAATGAATGAAGTAGAAGCCATGTGAACAACAATTTTACACAAAACTGCATTAAAAAATAACTTTTTTTATGTAAGCTCAACCAGAGGTCCCCAGCTAAAAATTTTTATTTTAATATTTAATATTTACAGTTTAACAATTTACTCTTGGAGCCATACTGAGATCTCTGGAATTTAACTATATAGGGACTTAAAAGTTTCCAAAGTAACAAGCCCCACAACGTCTTTACTACCTTTCTGGGTCTTGAATATGTCAGTTGCATTGCTGTCAATGCAGTGTCAGAAAGCTGTCAGATTTAATCAAAAACATCTTAATTTGTGCTATGAAGATGAATGAAGGTCTTACAGGTTTGGAACGACATAAGGTTGAGTAATGAATTGAGTGAACTATGCCTTTAAACATGTGGCTTTCATCACTATGTATAAAAAATATGAATAAATATAAATAATAAATATAAACAAAAGAAAACATTTCGCAGGATAAGTTTAGGATTAACTGACACGGAATAACCCTATAGCATACTATAGTTAAAAATGCTTTTAAAAAAATAGACAGTGAACGCACATTACTTTATTTACTCAAACCCTCTAACCCTGCTCCCATTTATTTTTATAATTTCTACATGATACAATATATTAGAACTTGACCTAACTAACTAGTGTATATTCATCATAAACATGCTTTTAAGACTGTATTAATTTTCACTACATTTCCAAGTCACAGTTTTAAAATTAATTGAATTTTAAATCATTTTAAGTCATCTGGAGGCCCACTTGGAAGTGTGCTACGGTGCTGCCCTAGGTTGAGAAACACAGGGGAACATGAGGAACATACTAGAGGGATCTTGGCCTGGCGCATGCGCTGTACCACTGTTCTTGTTATGTTGGTGGATGTATAACCCCAGCGGCTGAGGTGGAAGCCCAGGGACCAGTAGGGTGGCATCATGGGATAACCTCAAATGACAAGATTCAGCCATACAACCAGTTGCCTTGTTGGTAAAATACAACTATCACACGGCATGCAGACAGTTAAATACCTATAACCTCATGGTACTGCTGAACCACACTCTGGGGACTTGGGCCTAAGAAGATGTAGAAGTCCAGTATTCCTCCGACGGTCACCCAAGTTAATGCTGGAGCGGGCTGCAGAAACACTTCTGCAATCGGCAGATTATCAAAGCTTTTAGTTTTAAAAAGTAGACCCATTGTCTTTTTTGACAACAACAAAACTGTACCTATCGCATTGCTGTTGAGAAGAAAGACTCCATAAGCCTGTCCATCACCTTCTTGGACCAAAAAGAAAGGGTGGGAGCCATACAAGTTGGCACCTCTCTACAAACGCCCATATCAAACATTAAATACAGGTGTAAACAAAAGAAAAGTTAAAGTAGAAAGTGAAATGATGATCTTACATGTGGTGCCATGTCTCTGTTCCATAATGAAACAGAGCTCCAGTTGAGGTCCAGCGTGATGGGGGTGTAATGTTCACCCAAGCCAGATATCACAGAGGAAGCCATGCTGGTGGAGAGCTGTAGATACTGATCTGCAAACAGGAGTGGGCCTATTGTAGTATTCAGACTAGGAGAAGAAAAATACAATGCATTTGTTAAATGTTGTTGTGCCAAATTTTTTCCTACATTGTTAAATAGACTGTCATTGACTGCCAGTCAGAAACACACACACACACACACACACAAAAACAATATCAGCAGAAAACTTGCAATTGAAGTAAAGAAACAATATCTACTATTATTTAGTCACTTACAGAACCCGGCCATTGGATTTTCGCCGTATAATGAGTCCAAACGGATCTGGCTGGAAGTCAACATCATAGAGGGGGTTTTGTATGTCCCTGCGGCCCCGGGATTGGGACGTCACAAAGGGAACCTCATATCGTGGAGATGCTGGATCCTTCAGCTGTGTTAAAGGGAAATTTGTAAAATAAAGAAAGGTAGTATGTGACAGACAGTATGTGCAAACAGTATGTGCTGTAAAATATGTCTGACTTGCTCCAACTGGATTAAAATATAGTCTGAAGATAAAGAATATATATATATACATATATATATATATATATATATATACATATATACATATATATACATATATATATATACATATATATACATATATACATACATATATACATATATATATATACATATATATATCATACACTGCGTTTTTCTCTAACTGCTAGCTAGGTAAAACTATGGCAGTGTATTCCAACCTTAAACTAAGAGAAATTAAATAATACCAAAATAAACTATTTCTGATGCATTTTTCAGATGATTCAAGCGTTTATCTTTCCCAGGACATATCATCTGACTGTATTGAATTTCCTCACAAATGGCAATATCTTTATGACTGCTTATTGAACTGACTAAATGAATTGCTCACAGTGAGGTGAAGACGACCAAAGGTCTCGGGCATCACATCTAGCTGCAGTGTGGGGATGTCCCTGGGGAGGTATGAGGGTGCAGAACGGGCCAGGGTGGCTCTTTGGCCCTTCTCTGTGGGGAACAGGGGCCCCATCTTGTATCCTGGGTAAGGGACTGGGTAGAAACACCACGGTGGTCCTCTTAACCCAGACTGAGGCAGGGGCACATAGCAGCATCCTCTGCCCTCACAATCAGCCCTGCTCACAGATCGGTCCCGGCCACAGTCAATGCGACTGTCCACAGCTACACCACACTGATCTCTGACTGACTTAGAGGGAGTCCTGGGATCAACAGATACATTATTAACACTACTGCTGAAGTTCTTTTGGAACGGAACGCTCCTGTGTGAGATGTTAGAACTTTGCTGCCATTCTGCTGATGGAGAAAAGGCAAACGAAACCTTCTTGTCCTTGTGCAGCAGAATCAGAAGTAGTGAAGTCAGTAGTGCAAATGTGTGCAGGGGCCCACAGTAAATCCTGGCCATTTAAAGGGGGTAGTTTGGCTATTCTTGCATTAAACACAAAGTAAGGGAGATTATAAGATCAGTGCCAACACAATAATTCACTTATATCTTTTTTTAAAGCGGTGCAGTTGCGCACTCAAAAAACTTCACAAGTTTTCAAAGTCAGCATGATGATCCAGAGTAGATTTGAACAAAAACGCATGCGAGCTATCCTCCGTGCGCCCGCCATGTTCCCGTGACGTCACGAACCGGGTGTTTCCTCTTTTTATTAACACGTTACAGCTAATTTTCTCTTGATATTATTTCTTGCTTCTGCGAATGCTAAATTTACAGCCTATTGCTCTATTTCAGTAGGTGCTCATTTGCGGCAAACTGAACGTATATCTTTGCACTGGTTACGTTTTTCTTTTTTTATTGCATTCCAAATTTGTAACGATACAATCAAATAAACGTTATCGAAGTTAGACTCGTATATATTTGCATACAAAATGCGTAGACAAATCTCACTCACGCATACATATAAGCGCATCGCTACAAAATCCCTCCCTTTAGTTTATGCGAAACTCGGCAGCAGCGCGGCGCTGACCGAAAGAGCGTCACTTCCTCGTTGTAGCGCTCGCGCTGCGGAAGTGTTTGAAAGTGCCGTTGCGCGAGACTAGCGCGAGCTCCACGCTGCACGAGCTGATCGATAGGCCTCCGCACGCGGCATGTGTAAGTGAACACGACCTAGCCACCATCGTTAACGCTATTTACATCATATCATATAGTTACTGAGAGTTTAACACAATATTAGGTAGCGCTATGGATTGGGACGAGTGTGCATGCTAACCGTAGCTTATAGATAGACGCCTCTTGTATGCGTCTAATGCTGTTTTAGGGGAATAAAATAGCGTTTAGGTGTAGCCTTAAGATGTAAAGTTTCGAATGATGTTTACGCTGGTGTTATTATTCGGGTTATTGTAGCGTCGTGTCTGGGGTTTTCACAGCACACTGTTGCACAGGGAGAGCGAGGCAAGGCCTCGGCGTGGTATGCAGGCATGCTCATGCTTTTTCATGCTTGCTCTGTATTACATGTCGAACAATAATCGGGTCAAACATCGGAAAAACTCCCCAACTTTATGCAGAATTGCGCAAACCACATGCATAAATTCGCAGTTCACAAATTACCGGCTTTTCGATGAACGTTATATTATAATATAACGTTACGGGTTGAATAGTGCAAAACTAATGCACTTGTTTTTTTGCATTTTTAGAAACCCTCTCTTTTAACGAAATAGAATGTCTTTAAGAGAGAGGTTTGCATTATACTACTTTAATATACATACGGAAATAAAATTAACTACGAGATGCTTGGAAACTCATACTTTTGAAATACTAAGTAGCTTTGTATTTAAATGCAGCGTGTCTATTTTAAATGGAGAGATACGTTTTGTACAGTGCATCTGGATTCGCTTTATCTGTTGTTATCAACGATAAACATGCATACACTCCTGCAGTTCGGTTTAAGCATTTATGAACTAAAATTCAACTGATATAGAGATTAAACCAGTCAATGTTTTGCATGTTTTATGCATTGGTATTGTATGGATATCAATGTCTTCATAATACACACTGTAGTAGTAAAGCATTGTTCTGCAGACGCACATAGACCACAAAGTGGAAAGAGTTGTTTTGCAGTGGTAGATGTTGCAATGGCTCGATACGAGGAAGTATTTTATGAAGACACGAGGAGGGAGAAGGTAATTGTTTCTCTTGTGGTTTATGCGTAGGATGGAGTGGCAGCCAGATGAACAAGGCCTCCAGCAGGTCCTGCATCTCCTCAGAGACTCCCAGTCTCCAAACACAGCCACGCAGAGAGCTGTGCAGCAGGTATCCTCATCTAGACAATATTGGCTGCCAGTTACAGTTCTAAAGGGATTTGTTATGTGGGTGGTGACCGTACTGATATTAAAAATCTGTGTTTTATTTATTTTGTAGTATATAAATATAAATGGCAGCCTTGCAAAGATGTATTAGTATGGGGGGGGGAAAGTATTTTAATCACCTAGTTTATGGAAAGTGTAAACTTTGTGCTCTTTGTGTGCCAGGTTTCGAAAGCTTTTTTCACAGCGCAGTAATATACAGTAAAAAATACTGTTTATGTGGCATAATGGCATTTGATTTCAGAAGTCTTTATCAAAGCACATGTTAAATTGGAACTATTTATGTACAGCCAGTTACCGTTATTATAATGTCTTAATTCTTTCATTTTAACTCTCAGAAACTAGAGCAGCTGAATCAGTTTCCTGATTTCAACAACTATCTCATCTTCGTTCTCACAAGGCTGAAAACCGAAGGTGGGTATCTGAGTTTGTTTTTATTTTTTATATATATATATAAAGCTCGTTTTAATCCTATTACACATGTGGGTTGTTTCATGAGGGTTTCAGACAGTCTTTATGTATGAATGTGATTATATAATGGTCTGTTTAATTTCTTCACGCTCTTCAGATGAGCCCACTCGATCTCTCAGCGGTCTGATACTGAAGAACAACGTGAAGGTTCACTATCAGAACTTCCCCCCTGCAGTCGCGCACTTCATCAAGCAGGAATGTTTAAACAACATCGGAGACCCTTCCCCTCTCATCCGCGCCACTATCGGTGAGGCTCTCAGCTCGGTCTAGAATAAGCCAATCAACAGAATTTTGTTAACTAGAAATCGTGAAATTTCCCCACCTTTTAGTTGACGTGTGACTTATCACCATGGTGGGTAATTTCCCCTCTCTTCCTCACTTTCCTGCCATTTTTAATAACTTGCATTTTACTTTGTTTCACTTTCAAATAAGTGGCAATTTGGCGTCAAGCAGCATAATTTGAGTTTTCTCTATATAAATAGCTTAAAATTGTTGTGTTTTACTTTCAACTTTAAATTAACAAATAAAAATACACCATGCTAAATGTCTAATGTGAAATAACATAACTTGCACAAAGTTTAGGTAAGTTACGCAAAATATAACTTGGAGAAGACAGCCATATTTGATGTATAAATAAATAAGCAAATGGGTTTAAGAGAACTTTCAATATCACCTTACATAAATGGCAGAAGTCAACAGGCTTTTAATTTTAAGACTTATAACATTCATAGAAAAACTAAGGTTTACCAAAGCTGCATTTAGTAAAAACAGTGATATCGAGAAAATGTAGGCCTAATTAAGTGTAAAGTGATTTTGTGTTTTTATATTTTAAAGATGTCCAGATGTGAAATATTTTAAAACGTAACTTATTGCGATATCATTACTGCAGTCTTCAGTGTCACATGATGCTCAAGAAACATGAGTTCTTGAGTTGCTTTAATAATTTGGTGGAAACTGTGATGTATTTCTTTTTAGGATTGTTTGAAGAATTGTAAGTTCAGTGTTTATTTAAAAAAACTTTTGTAAAATGTCTGTGACTTTTTGATTAATTTTATGGGCTGTCAGTTTATATTTGTTCTTGTTTGTTCAGGTATCCTCATCACAACAATCTCAACCAAAGGGGAGCTGCAGACATGGCCGGAGTTACTGCCTCAGCTTTGCAACATGCTCAATTCAGAGGACTACAACATCTGTGAGGTCAGTGCACTGCCTCTTCTTCATATCTGCCTTAACTTGAATTCTTCTTCATCCTCTGACTCATTTATCCTGCTTTTCCCCTTCTGTTTTGTTCACATTTTCATATTCAAGCGTGGTTGTAAATGATTCCAGACGTAGTTAAGTGTCCATGGTGTGTTGTGTATTAGGGTTGGGCGATGGCGAGCAATTTGGCATTGTGTGTATGTATGTGTATATATATATGTGTGTGTGTGTGTGTGTGTGTGTATATATATATATTTATTTATTTATTTCACGAGCTGGTTGCTGCGGCGGGGCGGAGGACCGAGATGCCCTCTCAGCATCGTGATGTCTATCGGCGATGCCATCGACCAAACCCTATTGTGTATCAGATCTAGAGATGCTCCTGAGATCTTAGTTGGTTTTCGTTCTCATGCAGGGCTCGTTTGGAGCTTTACAGAAGATCTGCGAGGACTCGTCTGAGCTCCTGGACAGTGATGCTCTCAACCGACCCCTGAACATCATGATTCCCAAGTTCCTGCAGTTCTTCAAACACTGCAGCCCCAAGATCAGGTTAGTCTGAGGGAGTTAGTTCTCATGTGTCGCTGTAAATTGTTCTGGGAATCTTATGGCTGTTCGTGTGTGTCTTTAGGTCTCATGCTATTGCCTGTGTGAACCAGTTTATCATCGGAAGAGCACAAGCCCTGATGGACAACATTGACACCTTCATTGAGGTACCTGCAGTTTAAACATGATGAATTTGATGAATTTATTTGCATGGCACCTGAATCCTAAAACTTAATTGTTCAGATAGCAGTGTGGTCTGTGATACTCAGAAACTTCCTGGTCAAGAGGTCACATGATTGTCATCTGTTAAAAGAAGAAAAATCAATTTCCTCAATTTTGGTGTTGGTCTTAAAAATAGTTGATAATTAGATTTTTACAGGAAGTTGGGAGAAAAACACTGACTTTAGGATTTTCGAACTAATATCACTGAGCAGCCCCTGTAAATGTTAAAAATTAGCTTGGACAACTAAAATTCTAATCTTATTTAATATTTGATTTAAATATTTTATTTAAAAATTGGTAAAGTATTGAAAACCTTAATAAAAACCTTTTTAAATTTACAAAAATGGCAAATAAAATGTGTTTTTCTTATTTATCAAGTAATTTATCCTACTCGCTGTAGTGGTGCAATGACATTATATTCTTTCAGCTTTAAGCATTTAAAATGTTTTCAGATTACCAAAACATACAACATTTATTGTACAACAGCTTTTACATTGATCCCTTTTTGTAAATTCACTGAGAAGAACTTAAATTACTCCCAGATTAAATACCACACAACTTTGGTGTATTTTGTTCCCAGTGAGAAACCATTGGTGTCTGAATATGGCTGTGCTGTAACTGCATTGTTTTAATCGTTTTTTCCCTCCTGGGCTATTTTAGAGTCTGTTTGCGCTGGCCGCAGATGAGGACTCCGAGGTGCGCAAGAACGTCTGCAGGGCTCTGGTCATGCTGCTGGAGGTGCGGGTGGACCGACTCATCCCTCACATGCGCAGTATCGTTGAGGTGAGATCCTGATGACCAAGAGATGATGTAGATCTTGAGCAGTCAGAGATGCTGATGACGTTGACTGTTTGTGCAGTACATGCTGCAGCGCTCGCAGGACCCGGATGAGAACGTGGCTCTGGAGGCCTGTGAGTTCTGGCTAACGCTGGCCGAGCAGCCCATCTGTAAGGACGTCCTGTCTGGACATCTTGCACAGTAAGTCACCTTTCTCTTTTCTCGTAAGCGTCTCGCTAAAAGTGTGTTGGCTTCATTTGACAAACATGCACACCCTTCTCAAACCCTTCATCAGCAACCGTCCTGTACTGTCACATGATATGGGGACAAATGGTAGTTCCATGCATTTTATAGTCCTCCAAAAGTGAACATGTACAGGTATACAGTGAAGTGTGGTAACTTACAGAAAACATCTCTGGGCATTATTATTTGGACCCTTTTTTTAATAGCCATTTAAATTTTAACATCGCTACTCCATAGCACATTCTCAAGTGTCACATTTCTTGTGTTGCACAGTATTTAGCAACCAAACGTCCTGCCTGGTGGCTTTAGAAAGTATTTTAAGCATCGGTCAGTTGTCAGAGAAACTCCCCCAGTGACTGATTCACATCCGCCTGCTGTCCAGTTTTGACCTCCTGTCTTCAATCTCTCATAGACTGGTTCCTGTTCTGGTGAATGGCATGAAGTACTCTGAGATCGACATCATTTTGTTGAAGGTTAGTTACTTGGCTTCACAAGCACCTCCTGCAGCAGCCTGGCCTCGGGGGTGACGATAACATCAACGCTGATTTTCTCTGTGATTTTCAAGTATTCATACTGTCTGACCCGAGGCCTCGTCTCAGTCATTGAAGACAAGGTATTGGCAGTTGTTTCCTCACGCTGACCTTCTGCTTCCTGTGCAGGGTGACGTGGAGGAAGACGAGGCTGTGCCGGACAACGAGCAGGACATAAAGCCACGCTTTCACAAGTC
Organism: Enteromius unitaeniatus; assembly: GCA_032359435.1. NCBI lineage: Eukaryota > Metazoa > Chordata > Actinopteri > Cypriniformes > Cyprinidae > Enteromius > Enteromius unitaeniatus. The sequence goes on along the minus strand of JAUMHI010000035.1, from coordinate 16,753,339 downwards.
TCGCACTGTCACCCTTCGGCACGAGGGCAATGAAGGTGAGGAAGGAGAGGAGAGTGAAGATGACGACGACGATGATGACGACAGTCTGTCTGACTGGAATCTACGTAAGTGTAAAAGAAAGATGCTGGTGGTTTTTCTAAGCAGATATCAAGGTTCTCTGTTATACTTCTGTTTTTTTTCTGTGGAGATGATTACACTCAATATCATGAATGTCAGTGATGTTTAACTACTCATACTGTCTGATCCACAAAAATCTTTAAAAGCATGAAGTTACGTTGGTGCCCAGTGAAGCATCTTACCCCATGAGCTACATGTTTTTCCTCTGTAGGTAAATGTTCAGCTGCTGCCCTCGATGTGCTGGCAAACGTGTTTCGGGATGAGTTGCTGCCCCACCTGCTTCCAGTGCTGAAGGATTTACTGTTTCACCCGGACTGGGTGGTTAAAGAGTCTGGCATCCTGGTGCTGGGAGCCATCGCTGAAGGTATAAGACAAGGAATACAGCTTACTGCCTACTGCGCGCTGTTCTGTGCCTACAAGTTTAGCGTATTTAATTTGGCTACATCATATTTGGTCAATTTTGCTTTTTTTTTTAGCTTAATTTGGTTTGCAAAAAAGTAAATTGTCAATCGTGAAATATCAATATAGGGGTGTGGCACTGTTTCACGCATTTTTATTTTTTTTTTTTTCAGAATGTACAATACTATTTACCATTTTCTCTTTTTAAAAGGTGAATGTAGGACAGATTAACTAATAATATTGTTGAAAACCGTAGTGATGCTTAATATTTTAGTGAAAACTGACAGAATAAGATTAATTTCGGATTGTGTATTTTGAAATGGAAATCCTAAAATATCTTTGAGTAAGGATGCATCAAAGTATTTACTAACATTTGAGTGTCAGTGTGTGTACTGCAGAACTGTTAGTGTGGAAGTATGATCTTTCTGAGCTGCTCCTCTCTCTCTCGTCCTCAGGATGCATGCAGGATATGGTTCTGTATCTGCCGGAGTTGATTCCTCACCTGATCCAGTGTCTCTGTGATAAGAAAGCTCTGGTACGCTCTATTGCTTGCTGGACTCTGAGCCGCTATGCACACTGGGTGGTCAGCCAGCCGCCAGACTCCTACCTCAAACCCCTCATGACCGAGCTGCTCAAACGCATTCTCGACAGCAACAAGAGGGTTCAGGAGGCCGCCTGCAGGTAAAAAAAGAAAAATAAATACAGCCTCCAAACCCAAATAACAGGTCTTAAATCTGACTCTGTCTGACTTCTGTAGCATTTAATTAGGAAATGTCATTATTTTTAGACATTGTGTGTTGTTGACTAAAACTATTTAAAATCATTTTTGTTAGTGGTAATAAATTTCAATAAAATATCAATATTAGTTAAATGTCAACTCAAACGGTTTCTAATTTTCTTTGTTTTTTTTACTACAGTAACTAAAACAAAGGCTAATTAGAAGAAGAAACGTCTTACAGAAATGGCAAAATGTAAAAATGAAGAAATAAAAGCTAATTCATAAGTACTATAGTAGTATTTAAATAATAAAACAATGCATTTTAGGTAGAATAAACTAGATAAGGTGATTTTTCTGGTTTACAGTGGTTTAGCGGGTTGCTCCAGATGTGGTTTCTTAACCTTACCAGCTATAAAGCCCTCTTAAACAAACCAGCTAAAGCTAAAACCAAAACCAACCTTACTATAGATTTTTATTTATTATCATTTTGTTTTTAACTGTGCTTCTCGGTCTGGATGGAGTTTCTGGAGACGTATCGTCATGTTGAGCTAATTCTTGGGTTTTTCCTTCCATCAGTGCATTCGCGACTCTGGAGGAAGAGGCCTGTACAGAGCTGGTTCCCTACTTGAGCTTCATATTGGACACACTGGTGTTTGCCTTCAGCAAGTACCAGCACAAGAACTTGCTGATCCTGTATGACGCCATTGGAACCCTCGCTGACTCTGTTGGGCACCATCTTAACCAGCCAGTAAGATCACTGCACTTTTGAGTGCATCAAGTAGCCTGGCTTCCGGGACTTTTAGCTTATTTCTCATTGGTTCCCACTTTTTTTTGGGGAACGGAAATGCTCTAAAATGGCCGCTTTGCCAGACTAACTTTGCTTGCGTAATAGAATGTAGCGTCACAGGAAGTATGGGCGGGCCCAGGCTGTGTATCAAGATGAAAATGTCCAAGAATCATAATGAAATCTGACTGTTTTGTTTAACAGGAATACATCCAAAAGCTCATGCCCCCTCTTATTCAGAAATGGAACGAGTTAAAAGATGAAGACAAGGATCTGTTCCCTTTATTGGAGGTAAAATGGTTTTATTTTATTCCTTACATTTTATTATATAGGTAAAATAATATGTATATATTTTTGTTGTTTTTCTTTTGGTGGATATTCATACTTCAAAAACAGAAATGTCTCAAGGAGTTTGTAACTTTTTGTTCCAGTGCCTGTCTTCAGTGGCCACAGCACTACAGAGCGGCTTCCTGCCCTACTGTGAGCCAGTTTACCAGCGCTGTGTCACGCTGGTCCAGAAGAACCTCGCTCAAGCCATGGTCAGTGGAGAATGAACAGCCACAAATGGCATGTGTGGTTTTGGTTCATTGCCCTGGTCTTGATGTTTTGTTTTGGGCTTGTTGCAGATGTATAACCAGCAGCCTGACCAGTACGAGGCCCCTGATAAAGACTTCATGATTGTGGCCCTTGATCTGCTCAGCGGTCTGGCGGAGGGACTCGGGGCTCATGTAGAGCAGCTGGTCACGCGCAGCAACATCATGACCCTGATCTTCCAGTGCATGCAGGTACGCTCAAATATATTTATTAACTTGTATAAATAAGAACGGTTCAAAATGAGGATTCATGTGTATATAATCTATCCTTTCATTTTATAAATATAAAATTTGCAAAAAAAAACATCTTGATGTTTAATGTTTTAATTAATATATTAAATACAGTGGTACAATTTATGTATCGTAGTAGTATTCATTTTGTACATGTTTTAGCTGAGCGTATTGGACACTTATAAAAATAAAAAAAAATCACTCCTGATGATAATTCTCCAGTAATTCTTCCTCTGCAGAATAACAGTGGAAAGTCTAATTGTGTGTTGTATGAACAGAGCCTAAAAGCTTTATTTCTGCTTTAATTAAAGGACACCATGCCAGAAGTGCGTCAGAGTTCATTCGCTCTGCTGGGAGACCTGACTAAGGCCTGTTTCCTTCACGTCAAGCCCTGCATCGGTGAGCAGTGCTCTTTGACTCATACTGAGTGAAGCCTGACGCGTGAAGAGCTGCTTTCTCATGCTAGCTGTTGCTTCTGTGTGTGTTGTGCTGGTCAGTTTGTCATTGGTGTCCGTTTACACTCTCTAGCGGAGTTCTTGCCTGTCCTGGGCCTCAATCTCAACCCGGAGTTCATATCCGTGTGCAACAATGCCACATGGGCCATCGGAGAGATCGCCATACAGATGGGTAAAGTGATGCGTTATCATTATATATTCATTATGCCGCAGTTATTTTGCTAATCTAATATTAATAGCTGTTTGAAATCGATTTTTTCTTTTGGTGTTTTTTTCAGGTACTGAGATGCAGCCGTTTGTGGCCTTGGCCCTTAATAGCCTTGTGGAGATCATCAACAGACCGAATACACCCAAAACTCTGCTGGAGAACACGGGTAAATGCATACAGAAAGAATGATGCGTGCAAACACTTCAGTAAAATCACACTAAATTCCCAAACAGACATTTGAATCCTGAAATATCTGTGGAAAGTGGTGTTCTGGTTTTTGACTACAGCTGCTTTTTAGCTTGACTTTAAAAACACACTTTTTTTTTTTTGTTTTTTTTTTTTTCTCTCTCCTTGTTTTATTTAATTTTTTCTAATGTTTTTTTGTGAAACAGCCATTACGATTGGTCGGCTGGGATATGTGTGCCCACAGGAAGTTGCCCCCATGTTGCCACAGTTCATTCGGCCTTGGTGAGATGATTAAACCATTGCATGCCTCTTAATGTGTGAACTTCTGAAATAAGCCTCTCTTTATTATTTCAACGTAGGTGCACGTCACTTAGAAACATTCGGGATAATGAAGAGAAAGACTCCGCATTCAGGGGCATTTGCGTAATGATTGGGGTAAATCCTGGAGGAGTCGTACAGGTGAGAGGATACGGAGGAAATCATTCAAGACCAAATCTTTTACATAATTTGAGATGTTTTTAATATTTAACTTTTTTTTTTGTTTTTTGTTTTATATTTTTTAAATATTTTATCTAATATATTTATTGGCCACAGGATCTATTGAATCAGATCTATGAACTCACTAGAATCAACGGCAAATTGATGTTTTTAAACTTTATTGAATTTCTAATTAAAAAATTGAATTTGCATGTAGATAGTAAAACGGTTAATGACATTGATACTGTATACTGTGCAATATCAGAAATAAAAGTAATATAAATGTTTACATTACATTATCTGCTTACTACCCTAAAATGTAAATGTTTTATTAAATTAAAACAAATATAAATAATAGATTGGGTTTTTGGGTTAGGTTTCATACTCCTTTGATCAATATAAACATAGTATATAAATATTTATATATTTTTTCTATATTTTATGTGCTTACTGCCATACAATATAAATAAAATTAACTATTTATTAAATGCAAGTAATCCATGATTTGGAATGAATGTTTCATACTGTATAAAAAAATATCAGAAATGAATATAATTCATGTATATTTTCTCACTGCATTTTATGTACTACCATAAAAATCACCAAGAAAAAATATGTAATTCTAAAAAAACAAAAAATAACAAAGTAGTTGGGCTCTAAAGGTTACAGTTTGTTTTTTTTAATGCAGGACTTCATCTTTTTCTGTGATGCTGTGGCATCCTGGGTAAATCCAAAAGACGATCTGAGGGACATGTTCTACAAGGTACAATTACTCTTCTTCTGTAGCTAACAACTTTGAGTTGCTAGGTTTACAATTGGCCAAGACAGAAGCACAATTGTCTTCAATGCTTCAACAGAATGTCCGCTTTTTGTCTAGATTTTGCACGGCTTCAAGGATCAGGTTGGTGAGGAAAACTGGCAGCAGTTTTCCGAGCAGTTTCCACCGCTGCTGAAGGAGAGACTTTCAGCCTGCTATGGTGTGTAGACACCCTGACATGGGAACCAACTATTAGGTGAGAAGATGAACCTCAGTGATGAAGTAAAACACCACACTAAAGCAGTTTGGGCCATTTATTTGAACACATTATTCTTGTCTGCAGGTCAAATCTACGGGAGGGTTACCGGGGAACTCATCCATGTCTGTTTGTGGGAACTACCTGCTGTTAGAGCCAAAGACGCGTGACGGTTTGAGATCTGGAACGATCCTGCTTCCTTCAGCTCTGTGAAAGAGGATTTGAAAAAGTTAATGTGAAATCAACCTTTTTACCGTCACAGTTTGGCTTCTGACTTGCTCCGAAGGGGAATGAAAGCTGAAGCTCAGGGATCTTGATCGGGAGGGAGGGTTCATTCAGGCAAGATTCACCAGCTGCTTATTGGACAAAACAACGCCATTCAGTAGTCCAGCCTTAGCAAAGCCTGGCTTCTCAGCTAGGTGCCAAAAGCACACACACACACACACACAAACCGCAACGAGCGGCATACATGCTTAAGGCAGACTGTGCCTGAAGAAAATAATTTTTTTAAAGCAAAGGATCACCCGAAAATGAAAACTTTCAAGCTTAAAACAAGTATATGTATCATCTTTAATATGTCGGATAGCACAATTACTTTTTTTTTTTTTTTTACATGTATAACAAAAAATGCATTATAGCTGCAAATAAGACAAAAGTTATGATTTTAAAGCGGTTATTCAGTGTGTTCCCAATCTTTTAAAGCTACACAATGGTTTGCTTAAGAAGCTGGCAGAAGTCTAGTAGTTATTCGCTGAATTTTCTTTTTTAATGATATACACGACGTACGTTTTTCTTACTGAAAACTAAATCCTATCAACTTGTTTCATGGAAAATTTTCATTTTGGGGTGTACTGCGAATTCTAAAACGTTCTTAGTGTTGGCTAATGACAGAAGCATGCAATCATTATGACATAAGTACGTGTTTCTAAATTTTCTGCCTGCTTAATTTCTTTCCACGGCTCCACTTTACATCGAGTTATGTTTTCATTCCACAAAGAAACCGCTTGCTTCATTTATTGCTGAGAATTCCGCTGTAGCCAGTAAAGAAACCATAATGGAGTTGCTGATTTAGGTCACATAATGTTTTGTTAAGCACACATAAGTGGTTTTGTTTCCTCTTTCCTCTTTGCTATTCTAAAACGCGCATAGCAGGACAGGCAATGAGGTTTCTTGATTAAGTGACGAGTAATACATTTTCCTAATCGATCGCTGTGATCTGTAGTCTGTATTTAAGCATTATTATTCTTTTTGTGTTGCAAACGTCATGTAAAGATGATTCCTGCACCAAGAGTTCACTGTAGAGATTGAGTGTTTGCCTCTGCTGCTTTAAAATTATAGGGAGTAAAATAACTATAATGCTTAAGGAACTTTAGTTAGTGGCATTATTGATATGCACTTTCTCTCATAAGGACTGTCGGTTTCCCCCTCGAAGATGGGAATCTGGTGAAGTAAGAAGGCTGTTCCTGTTTAGAGTAAGAGTGCTTGGCTTGTGTAAGGACAATCTAATTATCATGAGAGGGAAAGCTATTTCATTAATGAGCTTGTATGTAACATGGAGTATAATTTCAAGAAAAAGAGCTAATGTGTTAATGGCAAGTAATGTAAGATTCTCCAGACTACACCATATGCAATTGTCCTTGTAGACAGACTAATGAATTGTGGAAAAACGCAGTAATGAGGTCTCTTAAATCCCCCCCCCCCATATTTTTAGTTGTTTTGAACTTATTTTAGCCTTTGTCGTGGTTTTTAAATGCCTGTTTAAGCAATATGCATGTTCATCTCTACGAGTGACCGTTGCATCTTAAGGTTTATTCTCTCATCATTTAACACTAGCTTTGACAATCTCATTTTTAAAACCCAATACATTTTTGTAAGCTGCTTCATCCTCCTAGGGATTTTTTTTTTCTTCTTTCGATTAGATGATACTTTTCATAGATTTGAAGAGCAACCCTGTTAAACATTTTGTTCAAGGTAAAAGGCAAGGTTAACCGTAATGCAAAGTGGATGTTAAAAGTTGTGTGGTGAGATTTTAAAATCATGCTGTATTTGTAAGTAATTAGAATGATCTAAAACTGTCTAATGGAAAGCCTCACTTTCTAAATGATTAATGCACTGATGCATTTGCTCCTGTTACTGTAATGACATTATGCTGCCAAGCAGACCTGTGTTCCACCAAGACCTTATTTCTTTTTTATTTCTATTTTTTTTTTCCTTTTTTTTTTTTTTTTTTTTTTTTTGCTTCTTTTTTTTAATTTTTCATTTTATTTAAAATTTATTTTTAATTATTTTTTTTTAAACGTGTTTAATATACTTTTGGTTAATATATTTTGTTTTGTGCACGTGCACAAAGATTTTTTTAGACTTTAAAAGTTTTCCTTTTGCTTTCTTTTTGTTTTAAAGAATTTAATTTGGTTTTATTTAGACTTTTTGCGATTGAGAAATGCGTTTAGCTTATGATTTTCAGAAAGTCTGCTGAAGCATTATGTTTTTCCTCTCCCTTCCCACTCCTCAGTTTGGATGTTGACTTGTTTTTCACTAATCACCTTTCTTCTGATTCTTTGAATGGGGAAATAAACATTTTCTGTCAAATTAAAACAAGGGGTGGTCTTTATTTTTTTTTTTCCTCTCCTTCAGTTGTCTAGATGATAAAACAGTTGTCTAGACAGACACAAATGCTGTATCAAAAAAACATAATAAAAAAAAAAAGACTGTATTGTGTACTTAAATTAATGGCATAACATTTCTGTCCATACTCTACTGAATGACAATTTCAATCCATAGAGCATGTGACAACTGAAATCACTCACTCCACTTTCTATAATGAAATTGTCTGAATGTTTTATGAGTTCAGGTAAGGTCAGACTGTCAATCAGTATTCTTAACACTTTCATAGTAATTACAAATCCTAATCAGATTTGCGATAAGGAATGTTGTAAAAAAAAAATGGTGTATAAGAATATATTTTTATTACTTTATAAGCACCAGTTTACACCCAAAACCTATTACAGATATATTTACACTAATAAGATGTAATAATGCAATTTTGATACAGAAAATGTACTTTACAGGAAAAGCATGTAAAGCAAAAATATTAACAGGAACCTGCATTAATCTTTTTAATTGCTTTACTATTTTTGTTTTGACACATATGTACATTTTAAATCTTTTTTTTCAAGCGCTATACAAATTGGTTAAAAAAAAACTGGCAAATTAATTTTCCACTTATGAAATTAAAAAGAGAATAAAATCGATATGACCCACGTCGTTTAATGAGCGGTCCTTGTTATATCGCTGTGTTATAACTACTTTTTTTTTTTTTACTTTTTTTTTTTTTTTAAGCAGAATCTCAACACATTCAGTACAATTGAATTACAACAAATACAAATTTCAAATGCAATATCACAGGAATACGTAAAAAAAAAAAATCACATGTTTTGATTTCCTGTAAAAGCTACACACACGTCTTTTTCATAAAACGTCGCCGCGTTCAACCAACCAATGAGCAAACACTTCCGATGTTCAAGGCCCCACCCCTTTCATGGGAACTGCTTCCTGCTGACGTCTCGCGTGTGCTGTTTATTCCTGATGGATATGTTTATCCCGGACAGAACTTCACTCTGCGTTCATGAAACCATGAAACGAGCTTTGCCGCTAATCTTGAGGACGTCACAAAAAACGGGTTAACTAACGTTAACATTACCCAAACCTACCGTTAACTAACCGCACACCTCTCTTGACAACAACAGTCGCCTCACACGGTGACAGGTGAGCCTTTTATTCTAGCGATACGACTGCTTTTAAAAAGTTTTCTCCGTGGAAATGATGTCACTTATCACAAACCAGCGTAACGTTAAGAAATGCAGCACGTGAACTCTACATGTTTATTAAATCTGTGTGAATATAACGTTAAATAAGACGCTGGTCATGTTACTCTGGCCTAACGTTGCTCGTGCTCCTTTGGCAGAAGTGAAGTGTATTAAATATTAAAACCCGTCTTTTCTTTCTTCAGGGTGGTGATCTTTCAGAGTTGTGTTTTTCTCTTCGAGATGGCTGGGGGCATTACAGAAACAGGGGAGCCTTACTCGCCATTTGTAAGTATTATTTAGTTGTACATGGAGTAGATATTGATTGAGCTACTTTACATGAACACTGGTCAGTTGGAGTATTCTGTACACTCAGCTCTTTGTCTTGTGACAGTATCATGGCACTGCAGACTGTCAGGTCACATGCTTCCTACCTGCATTCATCAAATAGTTTGTCTTGAGAATCTGTCTTTTTTTTTTTAAGAGCATCGACTAACACCACAGTTCTGTTTATCCGTTTTCCCAGGCTTTAATAACCAGATAATGTTAGTTGCCGTAAGGGTTTATCTGCCTTTGTCACTGTAAGTCATGTGATTTGAATCACTTGCATTGTGTTGCTCATTTAAAGAGGAAATGAAAGCTTAGGAGAGGAGAAACATGCTTGAACGTTTTAAATCGGCAGAAACCAGTGCATGACCAAGACTCTGGGAAATGGCTGGACATTTATACACAGTCATTTTGTTAAATTTAACAGAGTAGTAAAGAGATTTCATATATGGACCACAAAACCAGTCTTAAGTCGCTGGGGTTTGTTTGGAGCAATATCCAAAAATACATTGCATGGGACATTTTTTTTTATGCCAAAAATCATTTTTCATATATGGACCATATATGGACCACAAAACCAGTCTTAAGTCGCTGGGGTTTGTTTGGAGCAATATCCAAAAATACATTGCATGGGAGATTGCATGGGAGATTTCATATATGGACCACAAAACCAGTCTTAAGTCGCTGGGGTTTGTTTGGAGCAATATCCAAAAATACATTGCATGGGACATTTTTTTTTATGCCAAAAATCATTAGGAAATTAAGTAAAGATCATGTTCCATGAATTTTTTTGTAAAATTCCTACAGTAAACATATCAAAATGTCATTTTTGATTAGTAAGATGCATTGATAAGATATTAATTTGGAGAACTTTAAAGGTGATTTGCTCAGTGTTTAGATTTTTTGGCACCCTCTGATTCCAGATTTTCAAATAGATGCGTCTCGGCCAAATATTATCCTATCCTAACAAACCATGTATCAATAGAAAGCTTATTTATTGAGACTTCATATGATGTATACATCTCAGTTTTGTTAAATTTTACCTTATGACTGGTTTTGTTGTCCTGGGTCATATATATATATATGTATGTATGTGTGTGTGTGTATATATATATATATATATATATATATATATTTAACTAAAGCTAACAAAGTGAAAACTGTGGAAGACCATTTGTGTCTCACCATTAAAAGTTTTTATAATTCTCAATCTTATAATTCACTTAAAGTTTTTTGTCTTAATTCTTAGATAATGTGAGAGAGAAACTCAAAAAGTTCAAAAGTGAGAAGCTGTTTTTACCTTAATAATTATAGAATTATAATAATAATTAAATTAAATAACATTTGAATTAAACTGGCATTAGTACCCGTTTAATTTTTGATCTGTAATGCGGAGTAATTGCCCTCAACTACGCAAACATATCCATGGCCTTCGTTTGAAAACTTTTCTATAATGATCCTTTTGAAATAAGAGGAAATAATTCAATACGTTTCAGTAAGCGTGAGTGCATCTCCTTTGCACCTTTGTATTTTTTAAGATGATTAATAAGGGAAGTGCTCATCAGTTTCTAATGGAATAAACAGTGCATTTTGTTAGTCAGCTCATGACTAATTTACAGTAGACTATATTGATTAATATGTAACTTGTGCACTCAAGTGGGAGAAAATGCAGTGCATTTCAAATGAGATATCGCATGCATTAGCTTATTGAATTGCATGATGGTGATGCATTCCAGGTGCATCCTCTTTGCCAAAAAAGTTGACGGATGATGTGTAAGCTTTGTGTGTTAAAACTTGAGTGCCTCTTGTAATACACCGTCTATGTATCTGTGATCTCTAAAAACCTTTGAATATGCTACTGACATGTGTTTGTTTTGTGTTTATGAAGGTTGGCCTGGTGTACATGTTCAATCTAATTGTTGGCACTGGTGCCCTGACCATGCCCAAGGCTTTTGCAGCAGCTGGTTTGGTTGTCAGCGTCTCTCTCATCATATTTTTGGCTTTTATGAGGTATGTCGTCACTCTAGGCTCTTCTTTTAAATCCATTACTCTCCCTATATTATTCTCTCTGTTTTATCTTAAAGGGATAGTACACTTAGAAATTGCCATCATTTTCTTACCCTCAGGTTGTTCCAAACCTATTTGAGTTTTGAGAGAGATGGGAGAGCTATTTCGTGTTGTCGCCTCGCGTTGGCAGTGTTAGACAAAAAAAGTGTTCTGTGTGGTGTGTTGCAAACTAAACATGTGCGTTCTGCGCCTGCGTGAGATGCTGTCTATATCAATATCTCTCAATAGTTTCTTAGCATTCACACCGATCCTAAAGACACGAAACAACACGGTCACAACTTGATCGGATGCTTTTACGACCCCCTTCTGTTTTTTTTTAAACCATAAAATGTGTTTCATATGCACCTAAGTTTAAATGCAGGCTAAAAGTCGTTGCAAAAATGGGTCAGAAAGTAAAGCTCTTTAGCAGCATTTGTATGCAGAAACCACTTGTTTTTTTTCTTTTGCTGTTTTCTTATTGCGCACACCTTGCTGCTAGGCTTGATTATGTGGGGGTTTCACATGTCCGGTTGTGCGTGTTAGATTTCCATTAATGTTATTTGTAGGGGTTTGCCAAACAGGTTTACAAGGAGTCTCCAATTTGCATGTAGTTAAGGCATGAATTTGAAAAGTTCAGTTCTCTGCCTTGTCTTATGTGCAGTGTGACAGCACAGCCATGTCTTCCTTGCATGCGTTTTCTCTCTCACTCGCTCATCTTTAGCTGGCTTCTCAACCCTGTTACCGCTGGTGCTGTGGCCATCAAAACACATTTATCACCTCCGCCAACCTGCCAGCTGTCTGAGTCACTGGCAGAGCCCAGGGGAGAGTTATGAGTGTTTAGATGAAACAGGATGGAGCTGTATATCAATGAAAGAGACCAGACAACAGTGCTCTTTAAATACAGGTTATAGGAGGAGATGGATGTAATGTATAAGACATACAGATGCATATTTTGCACAAAAAAAAAGTTAAATGTGTGTTTGTATATAATGCATAAAATTAATGCTGTCAAATCCGCAAATAAAAAGAAAACAAATAAAAGTTTTTGTTTACATAATATTTGTTTACCATTTGTTTATTATGTATATATAAATACACACACATAAAGTATATATTTAAAAAATATTTACTTTTATATATTTGTATTATATTTTATAATATATATTAAATATAGCCTATTTTTAATATATTGTATACACACATATAATGTAAATAAAACCTTTTTATTTTAGACTTGATTTAATCATTTGAAAGCAATTATAAAAATATGTATTATTTTATTTTTGAAGTAAATATTATTGGTTATTGTTTCCCGATTGACCAAAACAGGCATCATGTCAGATGGAAAAATATATTGCATTTAGTGGGAGAAAAAAAACAAATCTTTTTGTTTGGTTTTCAAAATAATGTGCAAAATCAAGATTAGCATTTTTTGTTGTTGTTGTCTTAAAGGTTTTTAATTTTTTTATGATACCAGCCAGTGCCTTTTCTCTGTATTGTGTTTTTTTTTTTTATTCTTGTTTAAGACATGCTAGACCTGTTTTAACTCTTCTGTTTCTCTCAGTTTCATTACCACCACATTTGTGATCGAAGCCATGGCCGCTGCCAATGCCCAGCTGCGCTGGAAGAGGAGAGAACAGGAAGAGGTTAGTAACTGCATCAGTATAATGCCAGCTGAATGAGAACATGTCTCAGGTCATTCCCTATGAAAATTACACCGATCTTGCAAATGTTGCACGTCCCACTGCAGGTAATCAAGCCAAAAAGTCAATGAAGCTTTGAACGAGACTGACCTATCAGTGAGTGAAACGGGACCATTTAGGGCAGGAGTACTAAAATAGAGCTATTATGTGTTGAAGTTGACTAAGAACGAGGCCAGAGCTCAGTATGATTTTTAGTTCTTTTCACCAATACAAACCTCTCTGGCAAACAATAAATTGGCCTATGCAGCAAAATGATTATATTTATATTTTAATAGATCATCTCTTTTCTTCAACAGCATATGTTGCGCATATATTATGTTTATGCTGAATAAGCGCGCCATGACCAATTTCGCATTTTAGCATGACAAATTTCTACCTTGTTTTTGTTGTCACATTATATTGTGCACACAGCTTTTCAGCTGAATGAACTGAGGCAACAATCAAGCGTTTTCTCACAGAACGTCCTCTGTCGAACATAGAACATTGTCTTAAAGGACACCTCGCCAAAAACACAGATGTTATCCTTTATTTTCCAAACCTGTGTGTAATTACTGCTCAAAAGTAGTAAAATGTCATGAAAGTCAATGGGAATCAGTGCTACAGAGCACCAAAAATAGCAAAAAAAACCAAGAATCAGTAATGTCACGGTTCGGTATGTTTTTCGATTATGGCAAAAATAAAATTAAAAAAATTCTTTTATAATTTTTTTTTTTTTCTTTTCTTTTTTTTTTCCCATACATTTTTATTTATTAAAACTAACATAATATGAACTTGTTTTTCCCCCTTTTTCTTTTACTTAGAACAACAATGGAGCTATACTTCACATATCTTCTGGGGTTTCTTCTAGGCTGCAAATAAAGAAGTGTTTTTGAAAAGTCAGCCTTGGATGGTATTTATTGATTAATTAAAACTTAATATAAAGTGGATTTGAGCCATTTTCAAATCATGAAAGCGTCCCTTGCTCGTAGACTGTGCGTGCCATCAGCTGATGTCCAGGGTGCCGTTACCTCCTGTGGGACAATCCGTGTGAGGGGAGACGACAGGGGAGAGATCCACTATTTAATTTCATGGTGTATGTGTCACCAAAGGCTTAGGGGTCGTTCACATGCAGCGCGTTTTGAGCGCGCAAGCTCTTTATTTTCAACAGAACATGACCTTATGTTACATTTGATGCTAAAGTATCGTTAACGCCAATACAAACATTATTTTAGTGTGTTAGAGCAGAAAGATGCAGCTCTGGTTAAACAGCTGGATGCTGGGTTGAAATAGCAAAGGGAAATGCCTACCGTTACCTGAATGCCGCAGGGATCGTTCGTAATGTGTGTGTTTCTGGTTCTCGTTTGTTTGGGGGTGGGAGGAGCAGATGCGGGTTCCCTGTCCCGTCGTTTTTTTTTTTTCTTCTTTTTTTTTTTTTCTATGAATTGTTCGGTTTGTATGCGTACCGAACGGAAAGCCTCATACCGAACGGTTCAATACGAATACGCTTATCGTTACACCTCTACTGTATATGTGTATATACAAAATAACTATACACACGCATCTATATATTGTGTAAACAAAAACATTTATTTTGGACGTGATTAATCATGATTAATGGTTTGACAGCACTGATTCTGATATACAGATGTGCTGGTCAAGAAACAGTATTGTTGAAAACAGTTGTTACTTAATATTGTTGCATAAAATTATCTTATTTTCCTTCTTTGATCAATAGAAAGTTTAAAAGAACAGAATTTATTTAAAAATGTTAAAAAGTGTGTTCTTGCGGATTAGAAAAAAACTATTCAAAAAACAGACCCCAAGCGTTTTGGTTTTTGTCTATGAGCATGTTTGTTCAATAAATAAACATTTTATATCAATTTTCAGATTCACGACAGTGACTCCAGCTCGGACTATTCAGATGATGAAGTTGTCATCCGGGGACGTTCAGAACCGGTCGAGACGCGACCCATTCTCTCTGTCCGTAAGTGCTGTTTGCGTTGTTTTGTGTCTTTGTCAATATACTGATTTGCAATGTCAAAATCTTAAGGTCACGGGCTGGTTTTGTCATCTGATATAACAGAGCGTGCTGCGAATATAGACCACTTTGACATTGTCGAGAGAGTCGAGATGGGACAAATGGCCTCCATGTTTTTTAATAAAGGTAAGCGTTCTTGCATCATTATGTGCTACAGTGTAATCTTCAGACATTTAGCTTTATAAGGCTATTAAACAGGCTTTAAAAGATGGCTTGCGAAGGTCAAGTTTTGCTGGAATGTTCAGTCACAGAACAAGGTTATTGGCTGCTAATGACGTGTAATTAGAACTAGTTCAATTACTTTTGGTTGTAATTACCTCACTCTAGATCCGTTATCTACTTTAATGTAAGGAAAGGAGAGGCTCGCTTACAGACGGAGAACCCAGGTAATGAGAATCTTGTGATGAATATGAAGATGACGTGTTCACCTTGAACCACAGACCGAGGTGTCATTTATACAGATTCCTATTTTCAGGATTCTTGCCCTCCTAAGCATCATTTCACAAGCGGCGCTATGTAAAGGCTGACTCAACAGTGCCCAGAGCAGCCTTGTAATAGCTCAACAGCATTGCTTTTGGCATCTTTTCCAAACCATCAAACAAAGAACAGACATCAGAAATGGCTTGCTGCTCTGTTCCATACAGGGTCCGAAATTTAACCAGGGAGCAAACATGCCACCAAAATGAGATAAAGTCCCTCAAACTCAAGACAAGGGGTTAAAAATGCCAAACTGTAACTATGCAATCAACTGTTGCGATTGACCTGAAACCAGGTGATAAATATTGCACACGGAAGACACTAGGTGGCGCACTTGTTACATCCTCCAACAAGCCACACTCGCTTACCATAAACACAAACGCTCTCTTGTAGCTTCAGAGCTTAGTGTTACCTCAACAAGGATGTCTCACACATGCCCTGTCGCCTCTTGGTTATTCTATTAAGCGTGATGTGTGAAAATCGCTGGCTTTGCTGTGACCTTTGCCATTGTGGGGTGGAGTGAAGTGGCCACTTTGGAGGTGCACTTGGGAGAAACTAATGACTACCTGAGCAGAATAGCGGACTCTGATCGTAAATGTATTAAATAGGAACGTAACTCTCTGTGAAGGAGATTGGTATAGTTAGTGTGACTTCAGTATTGACTTGAGCTTTAAATATATTTCTCCGTTGACCTCCTGTCTTAGGACATGCTGTCTTTTTAATGCTAGTACAATTGCTTTACCCAGCTTTTGTAATGTGGGTGATCAATCCAGGAGCTGCCATTTGGCAGGAAGAAACCACAGTTTTTATATGCCCCAATCAGTGTTAGTTAGAAGCTTTATTGTTTGTTAGTGGACTAGATTTGTCCAGGCAGGTGGGAGGTTGGTTTTAGAGAGGACGCAGCTAGCTACTATTTGTTTGCAATTTAAGGTTAAAGCGGAACGTGAATTCACCTGGCTTTCCCTCGTTTCATCATCGGACGGGTTTCTTCATGGCCGCTGGTTTATCAGGGATGTTCACAGTAACCTTCCCACTGACAGGTTGATTAGAAGTCCGCTTCGGATAATGTCACAGAGGAGATAGATTAGTTCATGATTGATTTTTCTTTTTTGGTGCGCTTGCTAACACTATTACTTTTGGCTCATGATGGAGATTTTTTTTCAGACCCCTGACCATAAGCGTTAAACATAAGTTGAAGGAACAACCTGAATAAACATATTTAATTTTGCCTTGATCACTTTTTCCTGTTTTAATATTTAGACTGCCTCACTTTACCCAAACTGACTTTTAAAAAGTATATATTTTTTAGTGTTCACTTTTAAATGAGTAAATGTTTTACAATTTTAATGATCGGTGTATGCCGTTCATCAGCCATGACATGAAAATAATTATTAGCGTTTCTATATTTATATACGTTTTAGTTACGCTTGCCTCTTTTATTGCTTTTATGCGTAATGAAGCATTATTTTTTTCAAAAATAATACAGTAGCATCTGTAATACTTTTTCTCTTTTATAAAATTTGTGATTAAAAAAAAAGGTAAAATATGTAATTTTCCTGTATTGCTGTTTATGATTTCCTATACCAGTTGCTAACTGATTTTTGTAAAATGTCATTAATATTTAAATAACATGCTCACTCTTTATCCTTTATAAATGTAGCATTAAAATTTATAAAACAACCTCTACAAGAGATTTTACGTTTATAATTTCCCATCTTTTCTACCAGGTTTTTCCACTCATCTTCGTAAAATATACTGAAACTGAAAGTCTGCTTAAAATCAGAATTGACTGTTTATTGCTATTTTTGTGGTGAACAATTAATCCATGCAAGTAGGGCTGCACAATTAATCAAATTTCTTATCCCAATTACAATTAAGTGATCGTTCAAAGCAACAATTAATTGTTCAAAATCAACTTGTGTTTTTCTGTGTGCTTAAGATGTGTTCTTTGCTTTCTACATGTAATCTTAAGGGTTAATTTTGCATTTTTAATTTTAGTTTAGCATTATAATACTATCCATGTTTTTACTTTTTTATTAAGTGTTCACATAGTGTTCACATTTTAGGCTTGATACTTGGAAAAGCAATACAGTGATCCCTCGTTTATCGCGGTAGATGCGTTCCAGACCTGGCCGCGATAGGTGAAAATCCGCGAAGTAGGG
>JAUMHI010000035.1:16702536-16735523 GCA_032359435.1 Enteromius unitaeniatus | reverse complement strand
AAGGCTCCAAAGAAAAAATCTGCGAAGTCGTGAATCCGCGATAAACGAACCGCGAAGTAGCGAGGGATCACTGTACATTTTTCAGTTGTTTTAGGCTTGTTTATTTTAGTCTAAAATATGGCATGCGGTTGCTTTAAGCAATGGTATGATCATTCACCATTCAGTGTTAATTGTGATGATCGTAATTAACAATCACGATTACAATTTCAAGGGAATAATCAATTATGACTCATAATCGTGCACTTCGTAATCTTAAATCCAGATCTGAAAATGCTCCTCCCCTCTAAAATGACAGGCTTTCTCTGATGACATCAGTTTGACAGCATGACATCATTAACCATGCCCCTCCAATGAGTTCATTTCTGAATGAAAACAAGCCACGCCCTCTGTTTTCCTCATTCAGTATTCTGTTTCTCTCAGAAGTACGTCACAATATGGAAGTAATATCCGTTGCAAACGTTCCAGTTCACGTGAACTTCATAAATGATATTCTTCATTAATCTCAATATTTAAAGTAGCATGCTCACTCTGTATAAATTTTGCTTGACAAATTGTAAAATAAGCATATCAACTGACTCTGCATTTATAATTTCCCACGTTTTCTGCCAGGTTTTCCCCACTCATCTTCATAAAACGAACTAGAACTGACAGCAACATTTACTGCTTTTTTATGTGGAGCAAAAGATGATTCGGTTAAGCTTGTAAAAGAGCATATCTTAATGTTTTCCTTATTTAAATCTAGTTTTAATAGTCTGTTAGCTCTAGTCGACTTCAGAGTAATTAATGAGCTTATTGGTCGGTTTGCGCTTGGCTGATGATGAATGGGTGATATGGTAAGCCCATGTGTTTCCTCTTGAATGGTCTGCATCTCATCTCCAACTGGCAGGGGCTGAGTGATGAATGGATGGAGGAACAGGTGAAGAGGAGTGTGGGGTTAATGGAGAGAAGAGCGGTGGGGGGGGGTTCATAATGAAGTGCTTGCTTCTTTAATTAGGATGATTTATACATGGGTATAGACTGTTAAGGAGGAGCATCAGAGGAATCTTCTTGGGAATGATGCCGCCCATCTTACGGCTCGGTCAACATCTCCACCTGTTTGTACTTGAAGTGATGTTTTATGTAAAGCCATGAATCTTCAGAATGACTCATGATGCTTCTTTCGGCAGTTGGCGTCAACATGTTCTACATCTGTATCATCGTGTACCTGTACGGAGACCTGGCCATTTATGCTGCCGCTGTACCTATGTCACTGATGGAGGTTGCGTGGTGAGTTCAGGATTTCCCGTCTTGTTATTGCTCTAGACAATAATTAATAAAGCAGCAGCTTTATGTTTTGAATGGTAAAATGAGTACAAACGTTAAATTCTCCTCCATTAACCCCACACTCCACACTTTATTAAAACCTGACTTATTTCGTAGTAGTTGCAGATTAGGAAAATAGTTTAGTCATAAAAAACAAATTTAAGACATTTTCACATATAAGTTGCTGTTTGAACCAGTAAGGAATGTTTAAAGGTCTGTTTACACAAAAGGCCTGAGCACATGGAGGCTGAAATCTTTGTCATACATTTTTGCACATGATGTAAATAAATGTATAAATATGACCTCACGTTGTCACATTTACAAACTGCCTCTGAAACTTTCTTCCATCATAAAAGATTTGGATCTGGTTTGATTTTTTTTTTTTGCTTTTTCGTATCTATAGCATTCGTTTTATAGGAAAAGGTGATAAAAACAAAAAAATGCTGGCAAACATTTCAGACTCAATGTGAATTTGATAAACATTTTTAAAAACTGAGTTTGAACCAATGTGGCAATTACATTTTTTGTTTTGTTTTTTTTCCAACAATTTTTCTCCCGAGTTATCATCTTCCAATTATTATTATTATTAATTTTTTTTTTTGTAAAGTACTTCAGAAGGTAAACAACGCTGATGAGCAGGGTCATTTTTATTCATGACCTGTAGAGTTTGAATCTGTCTTTTAGTTTTATAAACTCTTGAAATGGATCTTCCGAGGTCAGAAGTGTCTAATTGTTTGGCATCTCACAGCGGGAATCACTCGTGCAGTGCTGGGAGTGTGAAATACAACGACACCGAGCCATGCTGGGGTCCCGTAAGACGCAGAGATGCCTACAGAGTGTTTCTGGTGAGTGTTACAAACACAGTCAAACACACGCACCTCGTTGGCAGCACTTATGTCTCGGCAGGGTGCTGAATTCAGGTTGAAGGCTGAAGGTAAGAAAGACAAACGAGACACTTAATACTTCTGTGTAATCTCTGTGGACTCCTCGCCCCACGCATATCTGGAGGCTCTTGAGTGCCCTTGAAATTCACATAGAGCTACAGCACAAGACGCCGGTGTGATTTCCTCCTCGGCTTTAGCTTCGCAACATTGATTGATGTGCTGATTCATTCCTCTCTGCTCCACCTCGTTCATCTCTAGAAATGAGGAACGTGGCTGTTCCGTCTGCCAATAAAAAGCATTGTTTCAGCTTTTTTTTTTTTTCATGAATAAGGAAATTCTGCTGATTTTAGAACATGTGCCAATATGTGCTTGCCGTACAGATATGGAGCTTTTTCCCCTTCATGCTCAGTTTGTCATCTCGTGTCGAGTATTAAGATGAGGTCACATGCTGTGACACATGCCTGTTGTGTATCGGCTGTAATTGGGTTTCGTTTATTAGATCATTTCTGTACACATGCATTTAGGATGTTAGAAGAAGTCATAGGCCTAACCCACATGTAGAAGGCCATCATTCTTTTTCCTTCTGGACATGCCTTTAAATAAATCTTTTTATATTTTTTTTTATTTTTTTTTTTTTGATGAAAGATTAATCCGCCCGGCTTATGAACCGAGTGTCACTGGGGCTGTTCTGTTCCTCTCACCTTCACCTCTAACAGTCTCTGTTGTTGTGAGAGAGGAAATTGACCAATTTTGAGTCTGGGGAATGTCCATAGGGCCAAATGTCTGAGCCACCAACTTTGAGTTTAATCAGACCAGATAAATCTGTGCCAAAGGATGTTTACGCAAGCACTCAGCAATACAAAAAAAGTGTTATTATCTTGATGCAATATTAAAAAACAGTGCATTAAGTTTGGAAATGGTAATATTTTTAATATATATAACTGTATAGAATTTTGTTTACTCTGATTAAAAATGAATAAATACGTGTCTGGAAAGGAAGATTAATGTGAAACTTTTCTGCATTACAGTAATGAGATTTTTAGGGTAAAATTGGGCTTATTTGTCAGGAACATGAAAATGGCAACAAATCACACATCTTAATGGTCCTAAAAATAGGCAAAATGTTTTGGGTGCAATTGAATATTTTTTTAATTAAGACTTTTTTTTTATTTTTTTTTATTAATCTTGTTATGAAAAACGAAGCATCTATATATATAATTTTTTTCTTTTTGTGAGATTCACCCTTTAAATTTGCAACGTCAGCAAAATTAAACACGCATTGGTGCTTCAGAGTTTTAACATGACCACAAAAATGTCAGGTCACATTCACATGCAAATGAGTGACATTTACATAAATCCCCTATCTTTGCGCTAACTTTGGTTTTCAGTTTCTTCTTATACCTTCAATGTTAATTAGCAGTTCTTGATTGATACTGTACATTTCTTTCAAACCAACGCAGGCTAGTCTAACCAGAGTCCTTGTTACTTATCTGGCCTTGCATTCTAACTCCGTGCTGATCTTGCAGATCTATCACCCATCCCATTAGACTGAAGACAGCTGCTGAGACGTAGCGCAAATCTATTACAGGCACCATGATGTGAGAAAAATGAGAAGATGTGACGTGTTATTAAATCTTAAATCTTCATAAATTCATTCATGGCAGTTTTTAGTTGTCCACTGGAGCATAATGTTTGTAACAGGTATTCCAGATTACTGAATTGTGCGCATATGCCCTTGTAACATAAATCGATATTTCCTAAATGATCTTACTTTTGAAACCTGCCTTTAATAAAGAGTGAATTATGAGCGCACAACTACCAGATGCATTAGTTTTTGTTGCGTCTTGACTTTGACTTGATGCCGTACGTGGTCTGCCTGAGAATATTTCAGATGGTCAGTTGTATCCCCTTGTGGCCGGCGGGATTGATGTTTGACACATTAGTGCAGCCTCATGGCATAAGCTTTAGAAAAGGAAAAAAGGGAAGATTAAGAGGGATATTATGCCTTCACATAACACCTTGCCTCGGTATAATCCCTGAGTGGGCGGCAGACCGTGACACTGTTCTTTCTCTACCTGTGACACACAAAAAGGAATGTTATGGATGTCTTTCTTTAGGAAAAATGTGTCCAAAGAGTTTTCAGGAATGGAGTGTGTTGGACTAAAGCTTCTCAGACTGCCTGTGTAAGCCAAGGCCTTTATAGCTGCTGTTCTGCTTTGTACTGCTTAATGCCTGTTCACACAACCGTACATTGTGTAAAGCTTCTGATTTTTTTTTTTTGTGTTATTCTGACACTTATAGTAGAGATGAGTCAGGCTGGACGACTTGGTGTCTTTGTTTTTGATTTTTAAAGTAGTGTTGCTCTAATTGGTATAATGGTTTTGGTAATGGAACCAGCTGTAATTGGTGCCATAAAGTTGTACAATTTCTTGATTAAAATCATGCTTTTAAAAAAACCAAAAGAAGAGTTTTTACAAAATGTTTATTTTCTTACTCTCATGTCATACCAAACCTCTATAATACTGGCATTCTTCAGAATATTTTGTGTTCCACAGAACCAAAATGTAATTTTAATAGAAATGTAAAAACTCTTACGCATTGTTTTTATTATATAATATTGGACGAAGTAGCATAAAATAGTTTTATGCATAATTAATCATTTAGATGATAAATTTGCAGAAGCATAACACTAAAAATTATCAGGTGAAAGCTGTGGATCATTTTCTCTGATACGGAAGTAAAACTGTGCTTTGATTTGCATCTGTTTTTTAGGTGACCTGATTTAACCTGTTTCTGAATAAAATATTCATTAGAAATTAATATTGGAAGGGACTTCATCCATCAGGATTTGATTGGGTCATGAAATTGTTAGACTGATATATTGTTTTTCCCTCCTGTCACTGATTTGTTTCATTAATAGAAGTCATTTCATATGAAGAGAAAGATTTAATCATTTAAAAATGTTTTTTGGGGGGGGGTTTCACTGAAATTTGTATACTTTTAATTTTTATTTTAATAGTTTAATATTAATGTAAATAAAAGTAAATTGAGCAGTCATAAACAAGATTTTATATTAAAATATAAATTAAGACTGGTATATTTAAAACGAATTTATATTTGTATTCGGGGCACGTTGTATAAATATATTCACTGAATAATCCTGGGCAACAGGACCTGGGGCGGTTATGTAATTATTACATTTATGATCCAATTTACACTCCATGTTTTATAACACATTGGACATTAGTGTTCATAATGGTGTTTCAGTGTGTATGTACCAGCATGTGCTTAATTCATTTCATTCTCTTCTCATTTCTTCACACTTTGAAGTATTAAGTAGATCACTGCTGTCACTATTTTATCCCATCATTTAAAATAAAAACCATTCCAGCACTTGCTGTTCTAGTGGCACGGCAAACAAAGAGCTATTTTTGAGCTCTGGCTCAACAGCTGTCCCTGAGCAATGCTATATTTTTAAAGTCCAAGACGGATGACACACAAACCTCTGAAAATATCAGGGTTGCGGGACAAGGGCAAAAAAACGGCATTTCAAAGCAAAATAATAGTCTTTTTTCTACCCGTAATTAAGCAGTTGTGTCGATTGTGAAAGACTTCAGTAGATCTATTTGGGTTGTCTGAAACTGGTATGGCTGAGTCTTCTTGTTGCCTGTCTGCCCAGCGAGTGGCGGCTTTGATCAGTAGTAAAGGTCTACACTGTGTAAAACTGCCATTTTATCTTTCGTGTTCACTGTGAGCTGTTAAGAAGATCAGTAGACTGAGACTTCATCTGCTGTCGATTCATTTCAGCGTCCAGTTTAAAGAGCTTTTTAAAGAACCAGAGTATCTCTACGGGCTTTAATGGCATCTGACCATTAGGCGCTAACATGCATCTTTTGACCGAAACGTTGTCAAACAAGCACTCGAAAGTTTAAAAGATATACTCGAGTTCAAGTCATTGTTGATTCATTGAGGGAAAGCATTGGGAGCCTTCAGTGCATCGGCTTATATATGGAAGGGATAATGTGGAGTGAGGCTGTAAATTCTATGAAGGACAGGAAGTCGTCCTCCTTTTTCTCATTGGGCTGGTAATTATTCTGAAGGGGAAGCAGGATTAATGGCTGTACATGATCACCTTTATTCTATGGGTCCTTGTTAAATGAGCTCATTTCCTTAACCATCTTGATGGGAGGAACCTTTATACCAAAACAGTTGTGCTCATAATCTACGATTCTTATGGAGTCATATGATGGTCGTTTAACATGGTAAAATTTCTCATTAATCACTGCATTCGTGTGGCATAAACAAAGATGGCCCCTGAAGTCCACAACTAACTGTTGCACTTTCTATTGATCAATGAATCCTGAAAAAAATCTAGCATGGGTTCCACAAAAAGTTAAAATGGCACAACATATGATGATGATGATGATGATAAATCTTTCATAATTATGCTCAAAATTCAGCCTTATCTCATTCAAGATCATATTTGTGTTTTTCTTGTCTTTCGGGAAAATGTTCTTATTACTTAAAGGGATAGTGTGTTTAATAATGGAAATTCTATCAATAGTTACTCAACCTCGTGTCGTTTCAAACCCGTAAGACCTTTGTTCATATTTAGGACACAAATGAAATATTTCTAATGGAATCGTTCAGACTAGGGTCCCGTTTTTCTGAAATTATTTGGACCACTCCAGCCCACCCCGCACCCGCTAACATTAAATAGACATAATATAGGCATTGTAATTCAAACGAAAACAGCCTTTATTTAAGCCTGAAAGTGCTTGGAAACGTCGCCCTGTAAACTGGTAACAACATATGATTATGAACATGAACAATAAATCAGGTCATATTAATAAAATGATAATGATACACATTTTAAACATTTTACAAAGCAGTGTTTTTTCATTTATCACATGAAAATGTTCATTTAGCATTTTTACGTTCACTGTGCAAAAAAAGAAAGGCATCCACTGTACCGGGGTTTAATATATTTCGCCTGGACTCCAGCACCTGGCCAGCAGAGCTGAATGTGTGCTCGCTTGATGCGCTTGTGGCTGGCAGCGGTAGCTCGGCGCTTTCTGCAATGCAATATACAAAAGGTACTAGTTGAAACAATGTAACAAGAAACAAACGCGGCAGAAAGTCTACATGAGAAGCAATGGCACAAGATGGCGCCACCAGAGTGTTCAGGGTGTCGCCTTTAACTGGGTCAGGTGAGGAAATGGACCAATAGCAACATCCAGCCAATTAGATCCCGGACACACCCACCTGCAGCACAGCATACATACACATATACACACACACACACACACACACACACACACACACACACACACACAAGAGGGCAGTCTATAATAGACCCACAGCATGAACTCATAACACGTCACAAACGTGTCTTGGAAGATCAGAAAGTGTTGAATTAAGTTAGTTTTGTTGCCTATACGTTAGGCTTATTTATTGTATACCTTTTTTAATTAGCTTTGAAAGATGATCAGTGACGACAGCAGCAGTATGGTGTAATATTTATTTGCTTGTTACCTTTCCTTTCATTCTTTTTATAGATTTGGAAAACTTGCAAATGATGGTTCTCTACCTTACTTTTAACTCTGGGTCATTGACATAAGCTTCGTTGGAATCTCTTTTTAGGAATTAATTGCTTTCACTGAATTTTCAAAGTCTATCTATATGCACTATCCTTTTAAGACACAGTATAATTTCTCAGTATAATTAATTTAAAGTTAATTTATAATTTTATTTATTTTTTTCTCAGAGGAGCCGTAATTTAGACTTGCAACTGGCTGTTGAAAGTGAATGTCACCAACGGTACATATTTTTTTGGTAAACATTTGTGAACCTTTATTGGCTTGCAGGATTTTTTATTCATTTTTTTTTTTTATGATTAGCTTAAATATTCCAATTTTGAATATTCGGGTGCTTTCATACAAGTTTCAAACCGTTCCAAACCATGATGACTTTTACAGCAACATTTGAGAGTTGGCAGCAATAGATTTTGGATTTGCCGCTCTCTTTGAGAAAGCTCTTGGTGTAGAAGGCTCTGCAGGAATAAGACAACGCAGATGGTTTAGTGGATATTAGCACAGCAGGACGAAGAGTTTGAGCAGCGGCCCACCAGGAGAAGAGTCCTCTCTCTAATCCACAGTGGGACCATCGTGCCAGTGCAAACACTGGCTGACCCACAGTCACACCGCCGATCCTTGCCAAGTGGGGAAGAAGTTGTCGTGAGCACTATGAAAAGATGTGGCAGATCAACTTAAAGCGACAGGGAAGTAAATGCAGACAAAACAAACTCAGCCTTGGGTTAAGATCATGATGTACCACGTCTGTAGCACACTTGACAGCTCTTTATATCTTCTGTAGGATATGCAAGGATGATCTGTCACAGTGCTGTAAACATTGCAGTAGTTGATGTCACGGCGACAGCTCCGGTCCCAAATGCAGTTTAGGATCCCACAGCTGTCGCCCCATGTTTTAGTCTCATTTCTTTATTAGCTGTTGGGAAAATCCCTTGGATTTACACTGAAGAGACTGGAATAACTTAGAGACTTGGACCCTGTAACCACCCAACCACCAGTTTGTGTCTAATTCTGTTATAACCCATTATTATAATTACTTTTAATGTCCATTTCTGCAAGCTTAACTTTAGTCTGCTGAACAGCTTGCATGTTCACCCGGAGTTTCCTGCTGGGTACAATATTGTTCTCGGGTTGGAAAAGCTGGTTATCTGGTCCAAGGACATTGCAGAATGATGTAATGGTCTTCCTCGGTGGGTGTCAGGACGAGGCTGTACGTGATTTACATGAAATGAAATCCACAAGCACAACCTGGCGTCTCATTATTAAAACATCCTTGCGTATGTCACCCTGAACACACAGGCTACTTGTTTGACCTTCATTCTTCATGTTTGTCGCCTGAAAGGGGTTCAGACTGTTGTTAAGGAGCATTTAAGATTTACAAATATATTTGCAGTACAGGCTTTGAGATGATGGCAGTGGATTTTACTTCAGTACTTTTACTTAAGTTAAAGTTTAGAGTTTCTTCATATTTTATTTATTTTATTTTTTTAGTATTTCAGTCACAGTTTCAAGTCCTGCCCTGCCATTTACGTCTTTACTTCATTTTCTTCTTGACTGCTTTAAAGTAGGGAAGGTCGGAATGATATTTTTAAAGAAAATGAAATGACATGAAAATGACATACTCTCCCCACTCTACTGCCAGTTATGAATACAAAACTGCCGAATGATTTTAAAAATACATATTAATTTTAGGTTCAAGTTTGTCATAACAAAGAAGAGTTTTATACACAGTGTGTGTATATGTACTGTGTATATATAATTATTATATATATATATATATATATATAATTAATTTAATATATTTATTTGTGGATTATGTGCATGTCTTTTCATCAGATTTTATTGTTAATTAAAATCAAGCAAACATATTTTAATGTTTGTTTGGTTTAAAAACTTTTTAATTTTTTTCTCACAATTTTCTTTTCTGCCAAAATTCTGTTTATAACTCTCATAACTTTCATAACTCTGTGTGACTGTTTAAAACTGAATTTACAGTATATACTATATATTTTTTTTTTAATTCAATAAAAAAAGTGTAATCAAGTACATTTTATCTTTTGCTTTACCCTTCATTTTATTATTTCCTTTTATTCTTTTTTTTTTTTTTTTTTCCTTTCCTTTTTTTCTCTTTCTGTAATGTGGTTAGGCTTGGGTGATGCACGTCTGGATTCCTAACTTACAGGTTGCATATTAAAAACCTGTATTTGCAAAACTCTATTGTGCCCTTGGTCAAGGCACGTAGCCCCTGTCCTTGTGACTTAACATGGTGACGTGGCGTGAAAGTCCTGTCAGCCCAGATTTTTGCGAGGAAAAACATTTGACTCTATTTAGCTTTTGTTGAACTGGACTAAACGGAAAGTTCAACGGTTACAAGAGAAGTACTTTGGTGAACTTGACACAGTATTACAAAGTCATGAGAATTAGACCTGCTCCTCAGTGACTCCTGCTGATTTAGAAAGGTTTCAGCTTTGATTCACACCACAGTTGCCAGAGTAATCATGCTGTAAATGACTCTTAATGGATGAATGGTTTCTTTTTAAAAAAATATATAGACATTTTTATTTTTATTTTTTTTAACGAAAGGCTTTTGGGAGAGAGCTGTTGACCCATGAATGGTGGAGTAATGCAACTGTCCAGCCTTAATGAGCACCGGCCGACTCACGACAAGCTCTTCCATAGTGATTTATTGGCTCTGTGAGCATTAGAAATACAGATTGTACGATATGAATGAGAGTGAGGAGGATTACACCCATTCCAACAGACTTATTAATCATATTTACAAGATTTTCCTTGAACCTGGCTCGTGAGTTGGGAAGCTAATTGATATCTATTAGTCTTAGCTTTGAGCTTTTCAAATAGTTTGCTTGTTTGTGCCACGGCTAAAATGTAAACATGAAAGCAAAGAGAAAGAAATTGCCCAACAAATCAGTTTTTATTGTTTTTATTTCAGTAAGTTTGTGAGTGAAGAAATTGTCTTGTCATGGATTGAGACCAATAACCAAAATATGTCAAGGACAAAAAATAGTCAGTGGTCTTTTGGCCTTTCCTACCGTCAGATTCAAGCAGACAAAACCAATGACCTCTCCAAAGATTCAGATATACAGCATTGATTTTGTGACGCTTCTTGTCTTAATATGGAAGTCTACTGGGACATGTTAATATATTTGTGCTCCCTGTGATTGTACAAATCAATATGCAGAAAAATCCTTTCAGCTTTCTTGGAGTTCTGAGCATATTTGCTGCTTTTTCTGTAACGTTAACAAACTTTATTGGATCTAATATTGCATACGTTCATGTAAGATATCAGTTTCAGCCATGAGTGACTTTTGAAAGTTTTTGGCTTATTTTATCTCGCATCCTTTTTTGTCAGTTGTTTTTGTTGTGTATTATGACATTAAAGTATTATGTTTAGATCCAGTATTCAATTTGTGCCAATATACCTACCCCAAACCAAGACAGGGTCTTAATTGCTTTTCTAGTTGAAGGATGGGTCAAACTGTGCTTCCACTAAAATTTTTAGTTAGCTTTTTTTAATGCATTTGTTTTGATCCATTTATTCATTAATTGAGCCGTTAATTGTGACTGCTCATTGCAGCTCATTTTGGAGGTTAATGACACCGCCTGACAGATACAATGAGCTGAAAAAAGCTCAATTACGGAGTCATTATTGGCTAACAGTTTTTACACTGGCTTCGTAGCAGGTTTATTCTGCCTGACGTGTTTTATTGGCCTGTTTTACACAGACTTTAAATCTGAGGTCAACTGCAAGACTAAATTTTAGAGATTTGTGGGACGTTCAGGTAATGTTGCATAAAAGGTGTATTGTACTTGTATGTGTATGCATAGAAGAATGTGCAGGACAATATTGGTTTACTATTACTGTTATTAAAGGTTTAGTTCACCTAAAAATGAAAATCGGCCTGTGATTTACTCACCCTCGAGATATCTCAGGTGTACATTTGTTATCAGTTAAATAAAAAATAAAGGGAACACTAAAGTGACACATCCTAGATCTGAATGAATGAAATATTCTTATTAAATACTTCTTGTGTTCTTTACATAGTTGAATGTGCTGACAACAAAATCACACAAAAGTTATCAATCAAAATGATTAACCCATGGAGGTCTGGATCTGGAGGATGTTGCAGGCAGCAGAATGTTCTTCACAATCTCTTCAGACTCTGTCACATGAGCTCAGTGTGAACCTGCTTTCATCTGTGAAGAGCACAGGGCGCCAGTGGAGAATCTCGGTGTTCTTTGGCAAATGCCAAATGTCCTGCACGGTGTTGGGCTCTCATACCACCCTCGTTTGAGCAGACACATGCACATTTGTGGCCTGCTGAGGGTCATTTTGCAGGGCTCTGGCAGTGCTCCTCCTGTTCCTCCGTGCACAACGGTGGAGGTAGCAGTGCTGCTGCTGGGTTGTTGCCCTCCTACGGCCTCCTTCATGTCTCCTGATCTACGGGCCTGTCTCCTTGTAGCGCCTCCATACTCTACTCTATGACGCTATTCTGACAGACACAGCAAACCTTCTTGCCACAGCTCGCATTGATGTGCCATCCTGGATGAGCTGCACTACCTGAGCCACTTGTGTGGGTTGTAGACTCAGTCTCATGTTACCACTAGAGTGAAAGCACCACCAGCAATCAGAAGTGACCAAAACATCAGCCAGAAAGCATAGGAACTGAGAAGTGGTCTGTGGTCACCACCTGCAGAACCTCTCCTTTATTGGGGGTGTCTTACTAATTGCCTATAATTTCCACCTGTTGTATATTCCATTTGCACAACAGCATGAGAAATTGTCAATCAGTGACAATTGTAATCATTGTAATCAACGAGATTAAACTTTATTTATCAAATGCAGAGATGATCTCTGTAGTAGTAACTCTGAACGACGATAATCACTACAAATTAGTTGTCCCCAACTAAGCAAGCCAGAGGCGACAGCGACAAGGAACCAAAAACCAAAAGTTTTTTCAATTTGGTTTCACCTGGCTGAGAAGAAATATATAGCTGAGTATCATCAGCATAACAGTGATGTGAAAAGCTAACACCATGTCTCCTGATAATATCTTCCAAGAGTAACATGTAAAGCGTAAAAAGTAACGGCACTAGTACTGAGCTCTGAGGTACTCCATACTGCACTTGTGATCGATATGAAACATCCTCATTCACTGCTACAAACTGATAGCGGTCAGATAAGTATGATTTGAACCATGCTAAGGCACTTCCACTAATGCCAATAGAATTTTCTAGTCTCTTCAAGAGAATGGAAATCCTCACAGATACCATTTTTCTCTAAGAAGGAATTTAATTGTGAGGATGCTACCTTTTCTAGTATCTTTGAGATAGGTCTGTAATTAGCTAAATCTTTGGGGTCAAGTTGCAGTGTTTTTTTTTTTTTTACAATGCCGAAGTCCTACATCATCTGCCAGAGCAGCTTCAGTGAGTGACGGATAGCGGAAGTGATTTTTTTTAAAAATTCTGAAATATGGATGTTTTTCTTACAAAAACCCATGGATTCGCTACAAAAGGCCCATTTTATTACAGATGGGAGTGCTTATTGTGTTTTTGACTGTAAAAGAAAAATCACCCACCCACTGCAATACTAACACTTTGAATAGCCAGGACAATGAAATGTAATTACGATTAGATCAGTCAGAAAGAAGAAAGTCATAAACACTTAAGATGCCTCGAGGGTGAGTAAAACATACTTATTTTCATTTTTGGGTAAACTAACACTTTATAAGTTTGTTTTAGATTGCTGATGGTTTGAAGTGTACATTAAACCCTTTTCTCTAGTCTGTCTGTTCTTCTAGCTGATGTATAGCAGTGTATCTGCTTCCATTTGTTGATGCTGTCTAAAATGTCTAACAAAAATTAGCAGTGGAGACAAATGCCACTGGGATCTTGACACTGTGGGGATTGGAAATATAATCCCTGTTTTTCATGTTGCTATCAATTGAGTTATAATCCTACATTCTGTGCCACCACATGGGCCTTCCCAGAGACAAATGCCCACTAGAGCCATCCACATTTAGTACATCTGAAGTTATGGGAGTAATCAGAAAGAAAACCATACTGGTTTTGCAGACTACACACTTTAAATAGAAACAGACAGGTGTTATGTATTGGGCAGTTTCTGCTGTCACACCTTGTTCAATACATGTAAGGGTATGTACTTTTACAAAAATAGTTTGTTTCCAAACACGAAACTCAAGTCATAATGCCAATATCTCACTTGCTCAGATATTTGTTATCCTGAATTTGACGTCTTGTGCCTTGACAGTGTCCCCATCCACTGGTGCCAAATAACGGTCATCGACTGTTGGTTTCATTTCACTCATATTGATGCGATAAGTCAAGTCCTGCTTTTCCGTCAAGCTATTCACCTTTGCATTTTCTCATTTAATTTTTTTTGGCTTATCTCATTTCAGTCAAGTGTCGGGTTTAGATGAGCTCAGTATTGCTGAATTTGTTATCTGATATTGCTTTAGGAACATTACAGTCACCCAAAAGAAGATACCCAAATCGGTCAGAAGGCCCTAGTGACCACAATTTTTGGCCTGCAAAAGGACAAAATTAGCATGGAAATTGACTCAGTGTTTATCCAGCAACAGCATGTTTATTGTGAAAGTTAAAGCATATTAAGAATGGCAGTAAATGTGCACATTGCCTTTGAAGGAAGATATATTAAAAACATTAAATATTCGGCTGGGCGGATTGTGCAAAATGTACAATATACAGTTTTTCCCACAATGCACTGGCAAGTAATATCAGCCAGTTTTTTTTAAACGTAATAAAATACTATATTAAATGTGCATAATCAATTCATGTAAAAACCAGGGTTTATCTGCAAATTATTAAATAATTAAGTTTTATTACATTTATTATATAATTTTTATTTTGTATAACCTTGAATGCTATTTTAATTTTTTTTTTAATATATATATGTGTGTGTATGTATGTATTTTTATTATTATTTATTTATTGTTATTGTTATTATGTAACATCTATTGTTATGTTGCAATTAATATTGAATGTTACTATTATTATTTTTATTATTATCAATTCAAATCAATTTTTATTATTTATATCAAAGTCATTATGCCATTTAATTTTAGATTTTAAATCATGCCATTTATTAAAATGTTCTTTGATTTCATGCTATAGATTCTTTATCATAACCTTTACCCCAAGAATAAACCATAGTAGCAGAGATGCTTGCTCTAGTACACATTGCTTATTTGTCTTGAGTTTCTGGTATGGCTATTTTACACTATTAGTGTTAATTAATGTGTGTGTTTTCATAACAAGTACAATATGTCACAGTGCTTCTCTGTCTCTCTTTGTGTCATGTCTGAGTCACCAAGCACCCCGCGGCTCTCGCTCTTTCTTCTTCCCCTGATGCCCTCTCTGCCTGGCCCTGTCCCTCCATTTCTCCCCTCACTCCAATCTATTGCCAAACTTCCTTCCTGTTGTCCTTTCCTGGCATGCGTTGTGCACCAGCGTGCCAATGTTGCACCATTTTCACTATCAGCACCAGCAACACTATTGGAATGGGACAGGGAATGGAAATCCGTTACTATCGCTCTGCCCTCCTGGCATGCGTGGATGAGCTCCTGTCAAGTTTCCAACCTTTCTGCCAGCGTCCTTTTTCAAATCGGAAACTGCAGCATATGTTATAAGTCAGGCTTTAGATGAGGAACTACTGCAGGGCCGGCCATCAGAGCTGAGATTGGTTAGCTTAGACATTGGCTTCTATAAAAATAAATAAATAAAAAGCTGAGCTGTTTTACAGGGTTTATGTTTTCGGTCTCGTTTTGTGTTGACATGAGATTGCATTTGGTATTTTATGGTCGTTCTGGGATGTAGGAGTTCTGCTCAGGAGTAAATGGTTAGGGTTGTGAGTGTTTCCCACCACCTGGTTGTATATTTTTGTATGGTGGGAGTGACGCAGCCATGCATTTTAAGGTAACTCATGATGACAACAATGCATTATGGCAATTCATCAAGGTGAAGATGCTTTTTTTCTTGTATTATTCACTTTATTTATCTATTAAAGGAATAGTTTAACTACAAAAGATTGAGCACACACAGATATACATATACATAAATGTATGCGAAGGTTCACTTATTTGTGTGCCCACATGGTTGAGTGCTTAAAGCACAATCACAGTTTTAGATCGACTAACTGTAATACTGTATGAGACGTCCATTTAAACTGAAATAAATCTAGGCACGTAAATCTAGGCAATATGGTGCCGGTTTCAAAGCGAGATCGAAATGGAGGGTATTTTTTCTCAATTATCAAGTCCTAACCTTTTCCTCGTAAGTGTTTTAACTTCTGCCGTCTTGTTTTTATAATACATTACAACCATTCAAAGGAAGCGCACATGAACTTGCAGCCTTCTGCTCTTTTGTCTTGTCCCTAAAGGGTTTTGGCTTTTGTAAGCCTCT
Organism: Enteromius unitaeniatus; assembly: GCA_032359435.1. Taxonomy (NCBI): domain Eukaryota; kingdom Metazoa; phylum Chordata; class Actinopteri; order Cypriniformes; family Cyprinidae; genus Enteromius; species Enteromius unitaeniatus. Next base: position 16,719,286 of record JAUMHI010000035.1, on the reverse strand, counting down.
CTGTCAGCTCTTTTATCAGGACAGACATTCAGGCATCATGATGGACTGTTATCTCGCTCTCATCCTATCTGACTAGACAAAAACCAAGACACTCCTCACCTCTCAAGATAAAGTATGAATGGTGTCATGGTGGTTTACAGTTCACCCTTTAATGAGAGACATCCATCAATTTAGTGGAGTGTGTTGAGCTCTGTTTTTAGCCATTAATCTGTCTACTCAACAGGGCATCAAAATTGAATCGGTTTACTTAAATTCACATTCATAGTGTAATGGTAATTGAAAACGGATTGATTTTTCTTCAACTGTGTTGGCAAACATCTGTATGCTGGTGGCCTAAAAACCAAATCACCGTATGCAAAATAGTGAGTCAGAGCTTTTATGATGTACCACAAGAGGCCAGCTGAATCTGATTAGAGCTTACTTTCGAGAGAAAACGGGTCAGGTTTAGTTTCTTGCTTGAACAGCGATTGCGTGTTTTTGTTTTTTTACATGGAAAGATCACATCTAATATGGGTTTTACAGGTGGCCTTGTTATAACATGTATTTAGGACAGATGCCTTCATGCCAAACATAATGGGAAGTCTTTAAAAACACAAAAGGTGTGGTATAATAGTGATGTGTGATCTTGGACATTTAGAGTAAATGCTTGCTTTGCTTGCATGGTCAAGCACACCAGGACGAGGAGATCCAGCTCTTTGTGGACATGCTACATTTTCTAGAATACGTATCAAAGAGTCTGGCATCCTCACTTAACCCAGTGCAGTTTATAAGAAGCGAGTCGTGAATCTATGTGCCTGCACACAAAAGCGCATAAAAAGTAAGTGTGTGTGTACCCAAGGCATCTGCAAAACTCCCCAGATTTCCATAGAACTGGAGCACCCATCATTCATGAAGTCCTACGCGTCAGTGCCCCACGGATACGCTTCAGTTGTGGCTGAGATAGGCGCCAAATTTGGTTAGTTATTTAGGTCATAATACCACAAAATGTTTACGGAGATCTATCTTGGCATCCTACTTGCGGCACAAGTCTATTGCTCAAACTGCTTTTTGCTTTTATTGACTTGTTTTCTGTATTTTTGCTTCATTTCAGTCTATCTTCACACTGTTGTTGGGGCCCTTCACCTTTTTCAATGCGCAGAAGACCAAATATCTCCAGATCCTTACCTCTCTAATGAGATGGATTGGTAAGTTGTTTAATATTTTGTTGTTTTTATTATTTTAAGTCTTTGTTTTAATTAATTTTGATATATGGGTGATATTTATTTTTTGTTTATTTATAGAAATGTTGCTTTTTATTTTAGATTTTAATCATTTTAATAAGTTTTTTGTTGTTGTTGTTGGAACACAACATACAGTAGCATAAAACAAAATCTTCTGCAATATTCAAGATGTACCTTATAGGGAGAAAATAAATTATGTTGGTTTGTTAATGTTTTTTGTAGTGTCAAAGCTTAAATGATCTGTACAGGAGAAGTGCATTAAGTCATTTTTTCCCCCTTTTCCTATATTTTTTTTTAGTATATGACTCTTAAAGGTACGCCATCATGATTAGTACATTGTTCCCTTCTTCTGCAGTGTAGCCAGGGTCTGTCAATCATAAATGCGTCCCGCTCCATGTCTCCGCCTTCTGTCTCCCTCATACTTCAGCCTGACAGGCTAGACAGGCCGTCTCAGGCGTGATTGGGCAGTCACTTACCAGACGACAGGCCCAAAATAAAACCGCCCATCCTCACTCGTGGCTCAAATCACAGCCGCACTGAATCGTGGCTTCTGCTCCCATGTGCACGCACCGGTGAATGAACCTGTAAAACGTACGAAAAACACGCTTTCTTGTGCGCACATTTGCAGTGCCCAAAGACCTTTAAAGACTCAAACATACGCCATTTCACTCACCTGCAGCATTGCAGCACTGTGTGTTGCAGTTACTCAAAATTTGTGTATCAAGAAATGTATAGACAAAGTACAGAAATCTGCTGATTTGCGTGTGGGCCCATATTTCTGCCATCTATGTTTTAACGCTCTGCCCATTTAAGGACACTATAGCCTGGGGGTTGAAGTAGCTTGTTTTGCTTGCTTCAGCAGCATAGAATGCTGAATGCAGGTGATGAACATCACAGCAGTGCCGTTATTTCTCAGACTGTTTATCCAGAATGGATTCTTGCTCTATTAGCCGTGCAAATCAATATGGGGTCATTTGCATCATGTATGTATTATGTATGATTCCAGTCGATTGTGAAAGACTTCACTGGTCTAGCTGGCCGCTGTTGGCTTTGTGTTGCACTTTTTCTTCTTTATTTTTATTTTTATTTTTTTGTGGAAATACATCACAGTACCCTGCAGCAAAGTGGCCAACCTTTTGTATGTGTGCTAGCCTTATCTTTCTGTTGCTGGTTTTTCCTTTCTCTATTCTGCTACTCCAGAGAGCTGAAGTAATTATTTGATAATGTATTTTTCTCATTTTTTGTCTACAGTATATTCTAGAGCCGTTCAGATCTAGAACTATGAGTCATTAGAGTGTTAAAAATGCCTAAAATGTCCTTTCAAATTATAATTATCTTGCGTATTAACTCACTTTACAACTAAAAATGCAATCATTTTGAAGACGATCATGTTTTATTAAAAAAATAATAGTAATAGTGTTACACAGTAATAATCGCATATAATTCATATTATAAGAATTGTTACTTTTAAAGCTAAGTACTGTTATGTTATTCATTTAGTGAATCAATACGCCAATATTTTGTCCATATTAATGTTAAAATGTACTTTTTCATCTTCAAGTTGCAAAATTAGTCTTCCTTCGAGGTATGCATTTATTTATTTTATCGGTTTATTTAAAAAAAAGATTTGATATTCTGCAGTGGTACTTTTTGTGCGGATTGTTTTCCAGCTGTGCTTATTAATCGTCCTCCCAGGCAGGACCAAATTGATTCACAGGCAAAACAAACAAACAAGCCAAAATATAAAAACAAATGAAAACCTTGTGTAAGCTTTATATTGGATTGAATTTTTAATGTGATCCAGCAATAGTCATTGGGTTTAGTTCCTTTTGAATAGCTACTATTAACAAACACTGCTAACAAACATACTCTGAGTGATCCATAAACTCTCCATTTAATTAGTAAAAACACATCCTCATCTCTTTTATTGGAACTTACTTTACCATAGATTGAGGCACTGTATTTATCCCTGAGGAGATATATATAACTAATATAGTGATATTAGTTTGTAGCGCTTTTCTCTGCAGAGACATCGTTACGACAAACATTTGCATCGAATATAAATAGCGTTTTTCTTTTGTAATCAGTTTTGAAATTGTTGCAAGAAAATCAGTGTGTATTTATCACACTGCTCTCTTTAATATTTGATTCTGATTGAACTTTATTTGTAAGATGATGTCCCGAGCAACTTATTTCCTACATATCAATGCGCTCCACGGCTTCTTCTTAAGCCACATAATACAATAATTGGATCTCAAATCAATATTTCATGTCAGTTTAATTTACTTGGTAAATGGTCTAGTAATAACAAGGAGAATATACTCAAGCAGTCATCCCACAACAAACCCCTTCCAAGTAATACAAGACGCTTGCCATCCTTTTATAGTTTATTTTGACCAGCTGACTGAACTTTCATCTATTATGCATACAAGACGCCATATCTGTGTTCCCGATACTGTTATTTCATACCAAAACCCAAGCTCCACATTTTTCCCCTTTTATTGATTAACAGTGTCATTTTAATACATTAGAGCAGCCGTTCTTCTCAGTTTTTTAATTTAAACCAGACACCAACTTCTCAATGCCAACAGGTTGATCATTTCTTTTCCTCTTTCCATCTGCCCTTTCCAGTCTTGTGCTTTTTCCCGTGATCCTCTCTGCTCTCAGTCATTACTTACAGCAGACAGCAGGATAAGCAGGCACGTCCCTTGTGTGCCTCCGTTCACCCATAATGCACAGAAGGAGAGACCGTGCCTGCTCCGGTGTCAAGCGAGATGTGGTAAGTAGGGTTCGGTTCAGTTGGCGTCAAGGGAGCCACTTTGTGTTTTAGCATCTACTCCCAAGCACCGTCCTCTGCTCAACCAGAAAACAGAGCTCAATTATTAGCTCAACGGCCACAGAAGTCTCATACTTATATTGTTACTCGTAGATATAAAGCCTCAGAATCCATAGACTCTTGCTCACCACTTCCTTGCTTACGGATAACACAGATATGGTGTCTTGTTTGCAAAGCTGTGCGTCTTCGCATGCATTATTTAAAGGTTTTATTGCGGGGGTAATTTAAATGGGAAGGATCACCTCCTCTCAGCACTGAAGTAGAGAACATTTATCAACTTGTGATGTGGAGAGCGAAATGAGTCAGTGAGGTTGCCGCTTTAATTCATATTTTGTGTGATCGTTGAGGAACGGACAAAGAGCGTGTGATTACTCACTGGAGATTAATGACTGCGTGTTGCATTGCCGTGGTGGGCTACCGAAGGCCCCCCTGGAGACAGTATTACTGTTAATGGTGCTAACATGCTGAAAACTCCCAAAAAATCTGCTGGTCAGGTTGAAGACATCATTTGCATCATCATACATGTAATGTTAGAGCGCTAACAAGGTCATTGCTCAAACATGCTTCAGTTTCCAGGCAGTGCATGAACTATAAAAAAAAATGTATGGCTTGAATGCAAACTAAGTCACTTTGTATTAAAGCATCTGCCAAATGCATGATGTAAGGAAATGTGTATGAAGGTGAGTGCAAAGAATAAAGAAACAATATTTATTATAATATGAGCATTTTTATATATATATATATATATATATATATATATATAATAAATAAACACAGCACACACACATATACAGATATATATATATATATATATATATATATGTATATAAACAAAGACTGCGATTAATCACAATTAATCATTTGACAGCACTAATATTTGTATAATTACATATTTTAATTAATAATGAATAAATATTTAATTTATCAATTTATTGATTAATTATTTGATTCATTTGTGTTTAATTACAATTTTATTTTAAATAAAAATAAAAGAAATGGTTATTATAATAAAAAAAAACAGACAGGACCTCAGACCTTTTTTACAATGTTTTTTTTTCCTATGTAATTTTTTTTAATACAGAACACTGTGATACTAGTTTCATACTAGTTTTTGTTCTGTATACATTTTATCAAGATGTTGCAGCCCTACTTCAAATACACAGAACTGCCATAAGGATTTAGCTCCAGTGCTGTTTAAATGTTAAGGGTTTTTCCCATATTAATAGATTTCCATTGAGAATCAGACTTTATAGTGGTTTTATAGGTCAGATATACTGTAAAAGGTGCTGGATCTGGAACAGCATCAGTGTGGGATATTGTGCAGCATTGTAGTCTCAAGGTGCTCTGAAATATAGCCGTGCCTTAATGAATACCCCAGGCAATGGTTCAGCTCACAGAGCCTGAAAATTGCTCTCAAGGAAAATGCGTTGGCGCCTCTCATTTAGCAGGGCCTGCAATATGGACAAGCTGCAAACTACCATACACTGCTTTTCTTAATAGACCATAAAAACTACTCGCTCATTTGCTTGAAAATTTCAGAGGATCGTCAGCTGGTCTGAAATGGCGCAGTATGGATGCTTTCTTATGGGTTTTGTAATTTTTTTTTTTTTAACCGTATTAAAAAAGATTTTAAACTCTCCTAAGCCTATTCTATGTATTGATGCCCACATTTGCTTACTTAATGGGTTTCTGTGAAAACTTTAATTACTTTAACAATTAGGTGCAGAATAAAGTTTAGGCGATTAGGGAGATGTGTGTACCCCGTATATTCACCCTCTGTCACATAAGCATTTTCGTTCAATAAGTAACACAACTATATCACAAAGTCAGTCCAAAAATCAATTCACTGTCGTTCCAAATGTATTAGTATTAGTAGGAGCTCTGGTGCTGCATGGGTTTTAAAGTCTCTTATGCTCACCTGGACTGCATTTATTTGTTTAAAGAAATACAGTAGTAAAGTAACAGTTAATAAAGTAAATAATACAGTTTTAAAGTAACACTTTTTGAATATATTTTGAAAGGTAATTTATTGCTGTGATGCGCAGCTGAATTTTCAGCATCATTACTCCAGTCTTCAGTGTCATTTGGTGCTTAAGATACATTTATTATATGTAAATATTGGAAACCGTTCTATTTTGTTTAAGGATTAATTTAATTTTGCCAATACCCGCTATGCCAATATTTTTCGACTCATTTTGGCCATAACGATGCGATACAGATACAATACGTTTGCTTTTGTTTAGAAACAACACCTCTCCTGTGTCTCTCCTGTGACAAATATTTGATGTTTTTTGAAGTACATTGAAGCTAACTATACAAGTATTACAAGTACGGTTATTTATTATTATTTTTTAAATTTAAGCTGTAGCTTCTGATCTTTAAATTCAAAACATACCCATTATTTTATGACATCAATTAGTGCTTTATCTGCTGATATTAAAGCCATTACCCACCGATTCTGGTAACATTGTGCATCCCTAAACTCTTGCTGACCCCAAGCATTTGAACAGTAGTTTATCACTAATATGAATATAAATATCTCTCTGAAACCTGATTGTTTGAGAGGAATGTTCCAGGACAATCAAGCAAGGTTGTTGATCTAGCAATGCGTCCTACTTGGCAAAGTCGCAATTACTGCGAGTTTATAAATGATTGATGATACTTTCACAGATGGGGTGTTTTTGACGTCTGCCACTCACATTTCTCCATTCACACTTCATGGTCACGGATGATCATGTGACTCAACGTCTCACGGGTGCGTTGTTAGTGAAGAGTGTCCTTCAAAAACCCAACAGTCCTTTGAGGAAGCTTTAGCCATCATTGTCGTTTTAATTGTGATGCCATGACAAGTTGACTTTGCTGCATTTTTTTTTTTTATATCCTCCTCGTCTACCTGTGTGGGGTCTCCTGACCAGGCTCTGCTGACACTGGTGTTAGAGTTAGATACAAACATATCATGATGAATAAGACACCGGTGGCATTTTCCATGGCCATCAGCATGTACACTGAGGGAATTTATAGCGTGTGATGAATCGCTGGGCCGTATGTGGCAGGATGCAATCACATCTCATCCCTAAACAACAAAAGGCCTCTGTGCTGAAGGTTAAGCGTCTATACAATGACTTGAGTTGTGTCAGGAGATGTCAGGAGTATTTGGATTAAGTGTGCCCTTGATTTTCTTTTCTTCTCTTTTTTTTTTTTCTCCTTTACCCTCCTATTCTTTCTGTGCGGCTCTTTTATATACCCCGCTATTGTTATGAAAAGGAGTAATGCATCTTGAATCTGCCTACATCCCATCCATACTTGTATCCTCTCGGGTTGGTCTCTTCGGTTACATTAGCTATCTCTGACGTTTGCCCCAGTGATTTGTAGTTCCATCATTGTGTATGTATGCATTTGTCCTCTAGTTGAGCTCTTGCGTATCAGTTTTGCTATATTAAGCATATTGCACAATGAAGGTTACCTGTTAATGCATTTGTTTGCCTTTGGCTTTGTGCTCTGTATACTACTGTCCTTTTTTTGACGACATTATTCAAATAGTGTGACAGATGTGTTTTATATATCATTGTATATATTATATATAGATGTTGTTATTATGTAATATATTAGAGATATTATAAAATTATCTATTAAAAAACTGTGTTTTTAAAAAATGTGTTTTTATATATTATTAACTTATATACTTTTCAAAACCTTTCAAAAGTCATTCATAATGGTCTTTTGGTTATTTGTGTACTTGAAATGAGGTAATTTGTAATTTTGCTGGTAGCATGCTCGCTCTCCTGAGACACATACCCTTTTACTGCAACATCACTGTGATTACGTTATTTGTTTTTTCGCAACTAGTCTAGTGAATTATTTATTCCCCTTACATGCAACCTGCCCTTGATTAATAGACTGAGATTAGTGTGACATGCACTCTGCCCCTTGTTTGCTGCCAGAATGTTTTACTCCTGCCAGGAAGAATGCATCTCTTTCAAACACTGAATGAGCATGTGTGAGGACACCTTTAATGCTAATGAAGACCTTTGGGTCAGCACCGCTGTCGGGAGCACCTCGGATTAATTGCACGTCAGCTGGACTCTCAGAGGTGTGAACGGACCCAATCCATTTCCCCTTTAAATCCCATGGCTGGCATCTCAGATTTAGACCTGTAGACCCTGACCTGGCCGTGTGATGCATTAGGAAAGAGGATAAGGACTGATTATTACTCATCAGTTCTCTAAGCTATCCGAAAAATGGGATAGGATGATGTTTAGCAGCTTTTTATTGTGGATCTGTTGTAGTATAACAGTGTACATATGTCTTTTCTTTTTCATTTTTCTTTTCTTTTGCATTTTATTTTATGTAAAAAAGAAACTCTTTATTTTAAAATGTAAATTATTAAATATAATTTCAATTAAATTTAATTAATATTATATTTTATTATATATATGTTTTATTTTATTATATTATTGTATTTTATTTTGTTATATTATATTTTAATAGAATTGAATTTAATGTCAAGGTTTTATTTTATTATATGATTTATTATTATTATTTATTTAAAAAAATTTTCTTGCCTGATATCTATATATAAATATCTTCAGCAGCCACTGGCGCATATGTTGTGCTAGCCTAAGAGATTTCTTTCAAAAACTTTAAATAAATCTTGCCAACCACTTTTTTACGGTGTTGTACCTTTCTATTGAAAATATTCTAATACAATTTATTTTTTAAACAATTTTTCCTACATACACTTGCACAGTTTAAGGTAGTTTGTTTGTAGGTTGTAGTACTAAAAATCAGCCCAAAGTCAGCTTTTTGTAGCATTAATTTCTGGCTAAATAATCAGGTAAAGTTTGGGTTTCATCTTAGCAGACTGGCCCGTGGTTGGTGAAAACTGGCCTCATTGAAGCTGTGCGTCACGCCACAGTGTTTGACTCGAGTTGCTGCATCGGTGGTTTCCAGACATGGTGTATAAGCAACAAGCTGTCTGCGTGGACAGAGGAGGACTGGGAATTTGTCCTCTATTGAAGTCTATCATGATAACTCATAAAGTGCTAAACATTGTGTCCCAAATAATGGAAAAAAAACTTGATATCTGTTCATGCAGTTCATGCTGAAACGGATCTACTCAAATCCAATTTAACTGGATTTCAAGTCACATCCTCATGAGACTTGGATTGATTTAGTTAAAATCAGATTTCATGCATTTTTTTTTTTTTTTTTTTTTTGCTATTCAGGCTACTAAAAATGGGGTTATGCCTAAAATCGGCTTTAGACAGACAGCGTTAATAAATAATCATCTCAGCTTGGCAAACTTATGTATGAGCTGAATATACAGCATTAAGGCAAGAAACCCCAGGTGAATAGGGTAAAATATTTATCTAATAGATATCACTGTGATTCCCAAGTTCCCAAGTTTCGGTAACTTTATTTTACAGTTACACCTATTAGTTGCTGAAGTTAGTTAACCTTCATTAGTTAGTAGGGATGTAACGGTACTGTAAATACCGTCATTCCACAATATCACATTTTTTCGATAGTACCATGGTCGCATGACTCGATAAAACAATAGGTCTTCTGAGAAAGGAATTCCCAGCAGCCCAAGCGTGCCTATCATTATTTGCGGTCTGTTGTCAATACAGATAATTATTTAATGAATTATCTAATGAAGTAAAAAAACAGATTTGCTGTTTTATGTTGCTGATAATACAGTATTAGGCCGAATTCTCATGGAATAAGGTCTTGACTGTTGAGATGTTGCTAGATCTTGTTAAAAAAAAAAAGAAAGAACATAATAAACTTAAAACCAAACACAAGTAAGTAGACATGGCAACCCTTTAATAATGCTTCTAGATGTAAACCAAAAACGAAACTAAATAGTCTATAGAATAGAGTGTATTTGTATAATAACAAGAGTTTCTCTCTCTTTCAGCGTTCACCATGATGATCATCCTGGCTTTGATTCGTATCGGGAAGGGGCACGGTGAGGGACACCCATCTGTGGCTCAGATCTCAGGTGTGCCCAACCTTTTCGGGGTCTGTGTCTACTCGTTCATGTGCCAGCACTCGCTACCCTCGCTCGTGACGCCCATCTCCAACAAGCACCGCATGAGCGCCCTGGTCATGGCTGACTACATCCTCATCCTGTGCTTCTACAGCCTGCTATCCCTCACGGCCATCTTCTGCTTCGACAGTTCTCTGCTGCGGGACATGTACACTCTAAACTTCACCGATAACTGTGACGTCCTGAGCATTCCAGTGCTGCGCTACTTTCTGGGCCTCTTTCCCGTCTTCACCATCAGCACCAATTTTCCCATAATAGCCGTCACGCTACGCAACAACTGGAAGACCCTCTTCCATCGGGACGGCGGCACGTACCCTTGGGTGGTGGACCGTATTGTCTTCCCGCTCATTACTCTGGTGCCGCCCATCATCGTGGCCTTCTGTACTCATGATCTAGAGGCCCTTGTGGGCATCACTGGGGCGTATGCCGGAACGGGCATTCAGTACATCATCCCGGCCTTCCTAGTTTATTTTAGTAGGCGTCATCTCGAGCCCGTGTTGGGAAGGGATGCTGTAAATAAGCACCGGTCACCTTTCCATCATACCTTCTGGGTTTGGTTTGTGATATTGTGGGCAACGTTCTGTCTGATGTTTGTGACGGCTAATATTGTCCTCACCGAAGCCATGAACTGAGAGCACAAGCAGATTTGTTTTGTCGAGCTGTGTTTTCGTTTAAAATTTTTGAAGGGTGTTTGTTAGGGTTTTATGTTAAAAGAATTAGCTGAAGTTTAATTCAGTCTAATTTAATTCCGTGTTTAAAAGGGACCAAAAGACATTTAGTGGATGTTTAGGATTATTTTCATAAGCGTTATTTAAAAACCATATATGATTCCAAACCTCACTTATTTTTTTTTTTTATGTATTATGGTTATTTTTGATTTTCCGCTTCATTTAGGGGAATCTCATTAAAACATGATTGGGTCACGCTCCACCCCAAAAGCAAAAACGTTAAATAAATGATGATTAAATAAATAAATAAATATGAATAAAAATAAAATCATATGCATAAGAATTAGTCTTTGCATATGTGATGTTGTTTACAAGACTACAAGTTTAGCAAATTTACCCCCAAATCTGTTCTGATTAATTCGTATCACTTTTGTTATAGTGTAAAATTATATTATATTTATTAGTGCTGGTTAACAATCACAAACTAAAAATGTTTGTGTAAAAAAAAAAAAAGTTTAATAAAAATAAAAAAATAAAAAAGTTTGTGTACATAATATATGTGTGTGCTTATGTATATATATATAAATACTCATGCATGCATGTATATACTTAATAAAAATACATTTATATATAAAATAAATTATATGAATGATATATGCATATTAATATATTTTCTAAATATATATATTGTGTGTGTGTGTGTGTGTATATTTATCTATACGTAATAAATATACACAGTACACACACGTATTATGCAAACAATACTTTTATTTTGGATGTGATTAATCGTTGCCCAGCACTAGTATACCAAAAAAAAATATATATTTTTTTTTTTTTAAGTTTCATTGCAGTTTAACAAAGTGTGGTTAAATCATCTTTTTAAATTGCAGCGTTCTCTTGTGTTTAAACTTTGATTTAATTCTTTTATGATATCGGGGTGAAATGTGGCCTTCATGTTTTCTTGGTAGATTTAGTTTCAGCGTCTAATTTCGTTGATCTTCAGAAGAAATGACAAGCTGGTGCCAAGAACTTAAAAATCCAGCCCCCACCAATAATATTCCTAATATTTATCAAGTCAAAGACGAACAGACTGACGAACAGATAAGCGTTCCTAGTTTTCGTCTTCCAAGATTGTTTTGGTTTCCCAGCTGGTGTTTCCGGTGCTCCTAACCGGCGACTGGCACCTCGCTGCGTCTCCCGCACTGACGGATGGTGACACCAGTGCAACGCTTCTCTGAATAATGTGCCCAGTCCTGGAGTTCAATCTCAGTTCATCAGCAGATTGATAGAGGCATTGAAGGCTTCCATATGTTCTCCATGTAGTGACGTCTTACCGCAAGCTCTCAGCTTCTCAAACGGGCCCTTGGGGAGGCAGCAAGGGAAGACAAACCAGAAATTAAATGGACACATCTGCCTCGTGATCTACAGAGACTGAGATTTATCATGATCGATATGGATCACCTCATCGTGCCTGAGAGAACACATTCACACAGTTATTAATGTTAATGTCACTTTAGCTTGACGAAGTTGTCTTGAGTTTGGCTTTAATTCATACCAAATGTATGGCAGCTGATTCCTGCCTTTCGTTTTGCACATTTTTGCTTCATTTTTGTTCCTTGAAGGGATAGTTTACACAAGCTCACTCTCGTGTCATTGCAAACAGTTTGGGGGTCCAAAACAGCATTAAAGGGTAAATAGGCAATGGCAGAATTAAATGTTAGCTGAACTGTTCCTTTAATTTCTTTAATAATTTTCTATCTGTGTGTATTTTTGCTCAGACTTATCTGTCCCAGACTTCTTAGTTTGACACATTTCTCTTTTTCTTTCCCCTGCGGTTGATTGGTTTGATCTGTGATGTGTTTGATACTGTAAACTGATCACTGCTCTCTGTGAGAGCGCTGTCTCCTGATCTAAGAGAAACATGTATCTGAACCCGCGCTTGAGTTTCCGCTGTTTCTGCTGTCGATTTAAAGGGAAATCTGTAGGATGGTGTTTGTAGACAGAATGGATCAGTACTTTTTTTCTGATGTGCTCCACAAACAAACTGTAAGAAGTCATTTGTGTCTCTCTAAAGCACAAAAGCAAGTCATCATGTACCTTGCACTCATGTAATATGTCCATAAACTAAACACATGTGCCTTCTTTCCAGGAATCTTCCTGCTTTCACCTCTTTCTCTTTCTTGCTGTCAAATATCTTTTTCTTGAGTGTATGTTCTGTGCAGCCTGTCACTCTGCATGTAAGTAAATACTTGACAATCACATCCACCGATGTCTCATTAAAATAAAAAAGGATATACTCTTTTTGATCTTTGAATCTGGCTCGTGCTTTTTTTTTTGTTTTTTGTTTTTTTTTTGCATGGTTTGTCACAAAATAAATAATGTCTAAAGGAAATTTTCAAAGTGTACACTGTATGCCAGTAACTTACTGTAAGTTTATATTTATCTAATTTATTGGCAGTTTGTTCACAGATAAATGAACATTAAATATTAAAAAGTCTTTATCTTTACATAATAAAACTATTAAAATCTGCCTGAAATTACCATCAATTTAAATTTAGAGTAAGTTACTGGCATTCAGCTGCCAGTAATACTGTAATATCTGCAGGAGTTTTTTTACAGTGCAAGTACAGTATTGTTTGGCATATAAAAGGTTTTAAATTGCCTTTCAGTTTAATATTTGTGTCAGATAATGTGTATTTGTAATTTGCATATTTTAGTAGCTTGGTATTGATATATTTGTTGTTTAGATGGTAAAAACTGCAAAAATCAACTAGAGGACAGTACTAAACATTAGTTCGAGGACATTTTGAATCTTTTCCAATGTTCTCAGAGTTAACAACTATTAAATCCCAGCGTGCTCGTCCTTTAACATCTGTTCAGGGCTGTTATTGTAAATTAAAACGTCCCTCTTAGTTCATTCTTATTTCACTTATTTAACAGTATGCCGCATTTTTGGAGCTGTTTGAAAAACGCTGGATTTCAACGAGAATGGATGAAATGTAGCGTTTTCTGTTAAAGTAAAAATGACCAATTAAACCTTTCCTTACAATTTTTACAAAAACATTTTCTGTATCTTTTTTCATGCATCTTAAATATTAGGTTCCAGGTGCTACTGTTTACAGATCATAAATTAGTCTCATAGATGGACGTCAGCCATGTTTGAGCAGCCTCACCTGCATTCAATTGTGTCCTACCTCTATTGATTAGATAAAGAAGGATATTGATCCACACTAGCTGCACAAACTAGATTTAATAGAGTACAGCATGGGCTGAGGACATCGACTATAGCCAATCCGCTTCGGAACAAATGTACAAAAAAGGCTTTGCATCTTATTTGTGGTGCTTCTGCATCATATTTTTGATTAAGGTTAATATATAGACAGAACCTTTCAGACATAAAACAAATTGAATGAAATTATGAAAATGTGGACGTAGGCTTTCCATGAGCTGCATATTGAGGAAGAGATTGTGTTGTAAACAGCGTTTTAATGCGGCTCACTGTCTATTGATCGACTGTGAGACAGCTACCGCTTGAGTATTGCCAAGCGAGAGCCAGGACAACATGTCATTGTTTGATTTATGACTGTGCTTCTCTACATGACACTATATTAAAACCATCTTAATCATATCTGCATAGTAGTTCTAAAACTGCTTTTTATCAGACAGTGTTGATGATACCGACGCTGACAAAACTGACCCGTGAGATTCGCTTTTAGGCCTCGATGTGATGTGGCTTCGCTATGCTGCAAAATAAAAACAAACCGACTAAAGTTTCACAGGACGCTACCTGTGAAGTCCTTTTTTGTCTTTTTTGAAGTTGACAGTCATCCTCTTCCACTGGAAGATAGCAGCGACCGTCTTCAGAAAAGCCAGAAAGGAAAGAATAAATGTCTAAACTTTCCTTTTGAGAAGAGCTATTGCTTTACGAGGGTTTTTGTGAGGTGTGCCCACGTGAAAGATTTATATTTGTGCTCACCTGTTAATCAAGTCAATGGTTTTATATGACTTTTCCATTAAATGCTATTATTCTTAAGGGAACGCGTTGTAAATCTGATGATTGATGCTTAATGTTTCTGTTCATTGTGTTATTAGTCAACTCTTCATTTTGAAGATTCATAATAACTACACTGAGCTATTGATTTACTGCTTCCCAACAAAGTAAATTTATAGATCTGCAGATTTGTATTGTATTATTATTATATATGGCTGCCCCATAGTTTCTATTGATTGGTATAGAGTGTCTCATATACAAATGTATTGTATTGTGTTGAATGAACTTGAGCACTGTCTTGCTCTCAGCGTTGATGGATGTTATGGGTCTGCTTGTGTTTATTTCAGACAGTTTAACAAGGCTTGTGCTGTCAGGCGGGATACAGGCACATATGAAGCATGTCTGTAACACATTACTGCTGCTGCCTGTCAGAATGACCAGGTTTTTTTTGAGTCATAAATTGAAGTGAGTTAGGGGCAGTGTCTACTTTTAGGTTAAGTCTTGGTGAGTAGCTACTAGTTACATGAAAGGGCGTTACGTAATTTAATTGCAAAATAAATATAACTTATCCATTACAGTCACAGAGCATGTTTTTAATTTATAAGTGCTAACAATTACAAAGGAGGTTAAATCTTTCTGCAAAACAATTGGACGTGTTGAATGAAAGGGCCTATTACTTTGCCGCTTTCCCAGTTTTTGATTTTCACAATGCCTCCAGCCATTTAAAGGCTGGGTTGTGATGCAGTGCTATTCTTATGCTTTTACATGGTTGATTGTGTTCCAATGCTGGAAATATATATATATATATATATATATATATTTTTTTTTTTTCATTTTAATTTAGTTTAACTTTGTCTTAATTATTAATTGTATACAAATTATCTGACTACAATGGCAGTGTTAGTTGACGAAATGAGTGTGTTGGTATGGAAAGAGCACAGTTAACATCACTATTTTTAGATTAGCACATAACGAAACAAACAGTTTTTCATCATGGTTGATGTATTAGTTGTATTATATATAAAAAAAAAAAATCTAATTTTGGGCCAATGAGATGTCATAATGGGCGGAGCTTCTCAGTGTGATGCTGCAGGCATATAAAAACCACATAGTCAACAACATTTTGCTTGTGGCGGTCGTAAGTAGTTAGAACAAAAAAATTAATGGATATTTAAGGAAGTTTATAGTTGATGCTGATAGTGCTTGTTCTTACACACAGAAGCTGAAATAAAGAAGAATTGGGTGCTTAAAGCATCAGTGGAGATGTGGAGAGAGAGAGAGAGAGAGAGAGAGAGGAATAGAGAGCTGCATTTGATCTCAGTGATAAAGCTGGCTGTCGGCGCCGCTGCATTGTCTGATGAAGTGCTGCTGCATGTGTGTGCCCGGCATGGATGATTAGACACACTTTCACTCGAACGCTCCGTCCCAACTCATTCACACAAATATGACTAAGCAGGTCGTAAAAGATGATAAAATGGAGAAATCTCCTGTCTAATTTCCAGTTCAATTTTTAAAGGACTTAGTGTGTGTGTGTGTGTGTGTGTGTTTGTGTGCTTTTGGTTTCGGTGATCTGTCCACAGAGCTCATTTAGGTGTTCTAGTCTCCGATGAAGATCATCTCTTTGTGCTGATACACCTCTGATCTGGATACGGACTGAGAAACAGAATAAGAGAGAGACAGACTAATATTAGCATAGAAGCCATTCTTTTGACAATTTAACGTATTAACAGATTAATAAATGTGTATTAGTGTGTAATGTGTAAGCCAGAGTAAAGAGATTGTGTCTTTAATCTAGATTTAAACTGACAGAGTGTGTCTGCCTCCTGAACGTTATTAGGTAAAGTATTCCAGAGTTTGGGTGCTAAATAGGAAAAAGATATGCCACCCGCAGTAGATTTTGATATTGTAGGTATTATCAAATGGCCAGAGTTTTGAGAACGCAGCAGACGTGGAGGACTATAATGTGATAAGAGCTCGCTCAAG
>JAUMHI010000035.1:16657461-16699399 GCA_032359435.1 Enteromius unitaeniatus | reverse complement strand
TGAGGTACTCCATACTGCACTTGTGATCGATATGAAACATCCTCATTCACTGCTACAAACTGATAGCGGTCAGATAAATATGATTTGAACCATGCTAAGGCACTTCCACTAATGCTAGTCTATTCAAGAGAATGTTGTGGTCAATAGTGTCAAACACTGTTATAGCACTAATAATGAGGTACAACTACGATCAGATGATAGAAGCAAGTCATTTGTAACTCTAGAGAAGTCTCAGTACTATGATACGGTCTAAATCCTGACTGGAAATCCTCAAAGATACCATTCTCTAAGAAGGAATACAATTGTGAGGATACCACCTTTTCTAGTATCTTTGACAGAATATTTGAGATTGGTCTGTAATTAACTAGATCTTTGGGGTCAAGTTGCAAGAGGCTTAATAACAGTCAATCTGAAGGCTTTGAGGACATATCCTAATGATAATGATGAAGTAATAATAGACAAAAAGAGGATCTATGACCTCTGGAATCAGCTCTTTTAATAGTTGTTAAAAGAATAAAATAGTTGTTGAATTAAAATAGTTGTTGTCTTAAACATGTTGTTGGCTTATATTACTTAACAAGTTTATACAATTCTTCCTCTCTTATGGTAGAAAATGAGTGGAATTTTTCCTCAGGGGAACTACACATTTATATTTTATATCTAATAGTATTAATCTTGGAAGTAAAATATTGCGTAAGGTCATTACTGCTGTGATCTTGTCCAAAGTCAGTACCTGTTGATGCTTTATTTTTTGTTAATTTAGTCACTATATTGAATAGATACTGAGGGTTATGTTTGTTTTCTTCTAAAAGAGATGAAAAGTAATCAGATCTAGCTATTGGATGTGCTAAGGAATTGAGATAAATCAGGAAGGTTACTTACAAAGGAGTCTTTTGTTGTAGAAGTAATGGTTCTACCATACTTGTATGGAGATCTTTTTTTTATAAGTCCAGCTTATAAAAACGGCATGGCTAAAGATACTTTTTAAAAATTTTGCTACCATTCATCTTATGTTTTTGCATTCTACTGCACAGTTTTTCCATTATTTTGTTTTTTCAATATGAACATGGACCAAACAATGCACTAAGTGCTTTAAAAAGGTGGTGCTCTAGTTGGTCGTAGTTCAGCTTTTAAAAACCATGTCTCTAGACCTTGCGTATCACTACTGTTTCTAAAACATCACATTGTAAAGACAGCTTGCCTTTAGTTTTGACCCGTCCAAAACATTGAGATGTCGATTGAGATCAGCCCAAGCCCTTCTTTTTTTAACCTTTTGCACTTTGTGTTTTCTGCACACTTCTGTTAGTTTGTGACCAGCTGAACTGTTGTGTCTCCTAAGTGTTTCCTATTTACATTAATGCTACTTCCAGTTGACTGGGATGGCTAACAGGGCAATAATTTACAGGCTTGTTAGAAAGGTGTTATGCTGTGACAGTGACCTTCATTGTGCAGGTCATTCTAATGTCAGTGTTAATGGATGTTAAATGCTGCCAGCCATCAAATTCTCCATTAGAAAGTTTTTGGACATTCACTGACTATGTAACTACTGTAAAATAAGCCACCTCTGCCTCCCTAAACAAGTAAGAGTTGGTCAAAAACTTTGCAAGCTGCCTGAAGTGCAACTGGATTCTAATAATACTAGCATACTATTAAGTACTGATACAGCATTAACAAAAAAAAAGTTTTTATGAAAAGCGAAGGTAGGCAGCCTAGTAGGTTTGGGAACGAAGATACAAGTCTGTGAGTCAAGTCACCACTTTTAATTGCGACAGAAAAATATAAATACAAGAGGACACCTGTGGGAGTCTGTGTGCACCTAATTGCTGGGTTCCCCGTACCTCCATCCGGGCTGGTGCAGCTTCAGAGGAAACATTTGGATTGATGTTGTCCGACAGAAGGGTCAAACCGATAGCCTCAAGCTTGTGTCTGATATTAATAGTTCTAACCCAAATAAGCAAACAAGACATGTTTCTTCTGTATTGATGGTGAAAAGTTCACTCTGCATTAGCAGTTTCTCAGTTCTCGCTTTACAGCGTGGTCAAGGTCACACTTCATTTCGCTCTGAGAGCTTTAACTGATATGTCATCTACTGGAAAAATCCCATGTACAGAGCTATGTCTTCAGCATGCTGACAGGTCGTCTATTGATTATAACGTTCACACCTCTAAAGGAGCATTTAACCTCTGTTTAACCTCTGTTTGTGCTGGTCTTATTAATCGGGTTGATTATATCTTTTGCTGAGCTTGTGTTATGTGGCCTCTTGCTGTCCCTAAGGAAAGATTATGTGAGGAGTGTATTTAGTGACCAGAATACCTGACATGTGTGGTGAATGTGGACTCTTCCTGTGGCTTATAACAATTTGAGCACAAAGCAATTTTCTGTTCTGAAGTGTTAAAGCTGTCATTTGGTATATTGGTTGTCAAAATAAAGCGATGTTTTGACATAGAAACATCATAAACTGGTCCTGGGAACACTGTGTGTTTTTTTAATCATTTTTACCAGCTTGTATGCGAGATTGGTTAGAAGCTCCCATATGTCCAGTCAAAAACGAATCTTGGCCTCAATTAAACCTTCATGTCAACCTCTCCTAACAGCTCCTGTGTCAAATATGTTTCTGCCTGCTGAGATGTACTTGTTGGGATGAGAAATTTGCAGTGTCCAAAATGCTGTATCAAAGAATGCTAATTTGAATGGAATTACCTGGAAAGGAATGGGATTCTCAAAGGATCTGAGAATGGTCTATTCCTCCATACGGGTCAATAAATAAATATAGCTTAGGGTTTTTTAAGAAATTAATACATTTATTCAGCAGGGAGGCATTAAATTGATAAAGAAAAGTGAGTAATATGTAATGTTACAAAACTATTTTAGCAAAAAGCTGTTCTTCTGAACTGTCTATTAATTGTAGTGAGAAAAAAAAACGTTTCCAGAAAAACATTAAACGGCACAACTGTTATGCTGATTTATGTAGAAATAAATCACATTTTAACTTAGATTCATTTAAATTGTGATATTTTGCGTTTATACATTTATATACATTTTACTATATTTTTATCAAATAAATGCAGCCTTAGAACTGACTTCTTTTATGAATGTCTTTATTATACAAGTACAATGAAATTGAAAAGTAAATTTAAGAAATGTTAAGAAATTTTGCCAACCCCAAACTTAAATGATGGTGTATGTAAATGAAATTTTACATTTTTACACAATCTAGGCAGATTTTCTTTTTCTTTTTTTTTTAACAGATCTGTATGCCAGCCTTTCTATAAAAAAAACCTTTTTGAGAAAAAGCATTCAGAATGCCACACAACACTGTTAGCAGCATTCTAACATCAGAATTAACTTCAATGCAAATCTAGTCTGTCAGATTAGTTACCAAGCAAACATCAACCTTAACTCGCTTGATTTTGGGACTAGTGCAAGTATTTCCAGGGAATCATTAAGTCTGCCTACTATGTTGTGTGTGTGTCTTTATGAGGCCATTCAGAAGATAAGGGCAGGAAAGGCTAACTAGCTTTCTTTAGAGATATTACCCTCTTGTTAAAGAAGAATTTGAAAATTATGTTCGCAGTACAGTTGAGATGGCCACATGGCAGTCTTTTCTCATTGACATAGAGGTGACAAATGGTTTCAAAGGGCTTCTTCACCACATTCAGATTGTGTGGAAGAACACTAGTTACATTGACATTCATAAATCTGTCAGTTCCTCAACAGTGTCACGTTTCTGTTCGATATATACTGCTCTACCTTTAATTGCATAGCCTCGAGATCATCAGCAGGCTGCTCTTAGTTAAAGTCATCCTGACCTGCCCTCATCTCGAGTGCTCCTTTTTCAAAATTCGGTTGGCGAATGCAATCTAGCATCTATTCTGAGCTCCATTTCTTACAGAGAAAAACTGCATTTTAAGGTCAATGTTCATAGTAGACTTTGGTTATCAACTGTGAATGATGGTCTTTCATTTCTGCTGCCCATTTCTATGTACTTGTATTTTTTCCACCTGCTTCCTCTATAGGTCGTGCTGATATTTCCCAAATGCAAGGTACACATTGACATTAGTAATTTTTTGGATATATGTTGGAACATTTTTATGTCCTTGAGTATTAGAAGTTAAAATGATCTATGTATTTTCTTTCTATGTTTCTTTCTATGATCTATGTTTAGTCTAGTCCAATTTCCTTTTATAAAATATATTATGGTTTAGAGCTCAGTCTGTTTTTTTTTTATACTATTAAGGTGAAAATTTGACATCCCCCTTCCAGAATATGCAATATGTTAAACTGAAAACTTTTTTAAAGGGATCATCCGGTGCCCCATGCACTTTTGAAATGTCTGTTGGGAGTGTGTGTACACAACCACCCTACAATGATAAAGATCCACCTGTAGTTTTCTTTTAATTTAATAAAAATAAGTTGCCCCTTCTGAAATCAAGCCATTCTCAAATGCATGTCGGTGTGGCGTCACAACGACAGAGGCCGCTCCCATGTTAGTTGATTGGCAGCAGGTGCCCTTGATCAACCAAAATGCGTTTATGCTTGCGCAAATCATTCATGATCCAGCCTCACCTACAGAAACAGTGAGTATGTCTTTTAATGAATCTTTGCAAATCACCTTTCCTAATAATGTGCTAATTAGCAAGTTTCACTATGAATACGGCTAAAAAAAGATCCCCTGAGATTGCCAAAGAAAAGAAGTACACAAGGCAGAGTGATTTCTAAAGAGCTGTTTTTGACAGGGTAAAATTAATGTTTTTTACACTATCTTTGAGAAATTTTTAAACAAACTACGGTGGGGATCGAAAGTTTGGGCACCCCAGGTAAAAAGTTGTATTAATGTGCATAAAGAAACCAAGGAAAGATGGTGAAGATATAACATTCTTATAATATGTCAAAAAAGTTAGATTTTATTTCCATCATTAACACTTTCAAAATAACAGAAAACAAAAAAGTTTGGGCACCCTGAAGAGTTAATATCTTGTACTGCCCCTTTTGGAAAGTATCACAGCTTATAAATGCTTTTTGTAGCCAGCAAAGAGTCTTTCTTGTTTGAGGTATCTTTGCCCATTCTACCTTACAATGTCAGTCAGTTCTTTGAGAGTTTTGGGCTGTCTGTCACGCACTGCTCTTTTAAGGTCTATCCATAGATTTAAATTATGTTGAGGTCAGGAGATTGTGAAGGCCATGGCAAAACCTTTACACCTCTTAATGTAATCCACCACGGATTTTGAGGTGTGTTTAGGATCATTATCTATTTGTAGAAGCCATCCTCTCTTTAACTTTAGCTTTTTCACCGACGGCATCAAGTTATCATCCAAAATTTGCTGAAATTTTATTGAAAACCTCTCCTTCTACTCATGAAACGTTCCCTGTGCCATTTGCTGTAATACAACCACAAAGCATGATTGATCTACCCTTATGCTTAACAGTTGGACAGGTTAACACTTAACAGGTTCTTTTCAGTGCACTTCTGTGCCATTTCATCTCCAAACGTACCTTTGCTTATTCCGGCCAAAAAGTTATATTTTAACCTCATCGGTCCAGAGAACTTTTTTCCAAAATTCATCAGGCTTGTCTATATGTTCAATTTCAAACTTCAAACACGGATTTTTGTGGTGACAACAGAGAAGAGGTTTTCTTCTGTTGACTCTTTCATGAAGACCATATTTGTACAAGTATCTCTTTATAGTGGAATAGTGTACCACAACTTCCAGATCTTACTTTAACTTCCACTGTTCACGATGACTGCTATTTCTTAGTTACATTCCGAGCAGAGGATTTTGGCATCTGAAAACACTTTGCTATCTTCTTATAGCCTTCTCCTGCTTTGTGTGCGTCAACTATTTTCAGTTTCAGTTTTCTAGACAACTGCTTAGAAGAACTCATGGTGCTGATTGATGGGGCAAGATGAGTCTGGGCATTTAAAACCTTTGAGATTGACATCACCTGGTCTTTCCAGAAGGTGATTGAGAACAACCAATTACACTGTCAGGTCTCAGCTTTCCAAAGGGAGCAGTGGATGCTATAAACTCAGCAGGGTGCCCAAACTTTTGCAGACCCCCTTTTTTGTTTTCTTGTATTTTGAAAGTGTTAATGATGGAAATTAAAATCAAACTTTTTTGACATGTTATAAGAATGTCTAATCTGTTATTTGCCTTTTGGAGATTTGTCCATCTTTCCTTGGTTCATTTATGCACAATAATACAACTTTTTACCTGGGGTGCCCAAACTTTCGATCCCCACGGTATATTACAAACTTTCCAGACCCTAAAGAATCATATTAGCTTGTGAAAAAATTGGCTTTTTATGACTTCTTTAACAGAATGGAGATGTGTACATGTTTCTAATTTTGCCTAAATATCATATTTTTTTATATTTACTACTACCCTTTAGAGACTTCAAAAGAAAAATAACTTGAAAAATATTTACCCTGATAATCAAATTCATAAGAATTGTGTTTCCTCCTGGAGTATCATTGAGCATTGAACCTTATATAGTTGCCTTACCTCTAATAGTTGCATATGAGTCCCTCAGATGACCTCCGTGTTAAAAGATGCATCAAAATCATAAAGTCATTGTTGGAAAGGGTTATAAGACAAAATACACAAAGATGTTGGAAAACCAAAGACTTTGTGGCACCTGAAGGACTTTCATGTTATTATAATTTATATGTATATGTATAAAAGTAATGTTTCTCTTAGTGCATGTTGGTGGAAAAATCCAGTATTTAAAGGTCTTCCAAGCCAAGCCATACGAGTCCAGTGACTGTCTGGCTGTCCTCATCAATTTGTTTAGCTGGTCTGTTGTGAACTAGCCTCTGTTCTGGTCTGTTTGTGTGCTTTTCTCTCTCAGCCAGTTGTTTAGGTTAATTACACCGTTGGCCTGACATTCTCATGATATCAATAATGATTTCCCCCAGCACTTGATCACTGCTTGTCTGTTACTCCATAGTGAGTTTGACTTAACCTGTCAGCAAATAACCACCTGATAGTCAAGTCCTACAAATGCTAACCCTACTCTAACCCTGCAATGGTAAGCCATCCCAATGTAATTGTACTCAGAGCTGGGTCCTGATCACATGTAATCTGGATTAAATAATCAGATTCCAAAAACATTTCAGGTTTAAGAAGTGTTTCAGCGTTGCACTACTGATTAGCACATTCATTTGTATTTGAATTAACAGTCAATAGGTTATTTAACTGTCTTTGGAAGGCTAGTTAAACTATTAAAAAATAGTGATAGAGGAACCGCCTGGTTTGTTATTCATTTCAGCATCTGTGTTCTCCACCAGTCTGTTTTCTTTAGGAGGAAGTGGCCCGGAAAGGTGTTGATTGACCGAAGTAATTACTAGGAAGTGTGAAGTGCATAGTGCTGGAAGTTGTTAGAGAGATTGGTTGTGCTGGAGGAAAAGGTCCTTTCTCTCTGTCTGTCTCAAGCGAAGGGTCAGTGCAGGTGTGTCACGTGACCTCCAGCTATATGACCTTTAACAGACGCTCGATTAAATGATCAATAAACAACAAGAGAAGAGAATTCTTTCGCAATCCTGCTGGCCTTATTATGCATACTTTAATAAACACCTGCATGAGAGCTATATAAGGCTAGGAATATATACATGTTTAATATACATAAAAAGTATGATTCTCCTCCTGGATGAGAGCTTCATTAAAAGGATAGTTCCATGTCCGGTTCCACTTGGAAATGTTTCTGAGTATATAAGTGCATCAAGATTCTGTTTTGCTTATTTAATACTAATTGTATTATTACCAATATTTTCTATTTATAATAGATTTTTTAAAAATATTTAAAATATATTTTATTTTTAATTAAATGTGAATAAAATGTATCAAAATCAGTTTGAATTATTATCATTATTATTATTTTAGTTATTTTTTTAAATAACGTTTTGTCATAGTGCTGTTGCAAGCCATGATACACTATTTATTTTTGCGGCTGATCTGATATTTACTTTAGATGCAAAGTGAGGGAAAAATAGTTTGCTGACGCTTTACTACTTTGTCTTAGCTTTATTATATATATATATATATATATATATATATATTTTTAGCATTTTACATGCTTTTTTAAAAGAAAGTTTTAGAAAATAGCAAGGACACATGAAATTGATCAAAATTGTTAGTTAGTTAGTTTTCATTTCAAATAAAGGAAACCAAGAAATCCTGAAAAAAATACATCTGTTTCCACAAAAATAGTCTGCAGTTCTTAAAAACTGATAACATTAAGAAACATTTCTTGAGCAGAAAATAATCCTATTAGCATGATTTCTGAAGGATCATGTGACACTGGCGACTGCAGTATAATGATGCTGAAAATACAGCTTTGCATTAAAGAAATAAATTCTATTTTAAAATATATTCATATGGAAAGCGTATATTTCATTATATTGCTGCATAGTTAAACAAATAAATTGACATTATGCTTTTTCATAAACATAAAAAAATCTTACCCTCCCAAATATTTTGAAACATGCATCATCAATCAGTTTGCCTGTAGAATTGATATTAAAATCCATTAAATTCATAAATACCCCTACCCCCCATCATTTCCTCAGCCCGTAACTGACTTGCTTGCAGCCCCTTCTTTTTTAGAAATACACTTTTGTCACACATTTTTATGTGTGTGGACAAACTTTGCCCTTGCAACACCAATAATCTGCAAAGTTGATTTGTTGAGATCCTTCTGAACGTCTGAGCCAAGGCCTTGTTTTATAGTCATTATTTATAGCTGTAATGCTAAATGTTTGCCTGTCTGAAAATCCGTTACTTCTATTTCTTTGTCTGCTACTTCATCCATAATGGAGAGTACGGATTTATGCTCCCTTCTCCTCCGCCCCGCGGCCGTGGTGTTAACCCATACTCTGTATTGGTGCCCAGGGCCAGCGGAGGACATGCAGGTTAAATCATTTCTAATACAGCCTGGCATCCCATAGATTATCTTCTAGTTTCATAGGGACGCTCTGGACCGGAGAACAACTTTGTTTCAGCAAAGCTGACTGCTCCAGAAAAAAACCCTTCAAAAGTTCTGATGCAGGACTTTTGCTTCGACCTTCTTGTCACCTTTGTTTTGTTGCCAAGTCGGAAGGAAAGCTGATCAAGAAGGTTGTAGGGCAGAGGTACTCAACCCGAGCTTGTGCACAAGCCAAGCTGACTAATTTAATTTGTTCACAAGAGTTACATCTTAAAATGTCCCTCTTGAGTGCACACTGAATGTTGGGTGTCAGCTCTCATTTCTTTGATGGAGATTTTGACATTTTCTGAAGGAAGTCTGAGTGCTGATTGCCTACCATGATGCTGTGTGTTGCCAGGTCTGATGCCAAATTATTATTTTGAGTGATATTGTGCTTGTGTGGTGTCTTTTAGTGTGTTCCAGCTGGTTTATAGGCATGATGATTTTTTTCCCATCACTTTATTTTCTCACTAACAAATTTAGCTCCAGGGTCGTTCTGATTGGTCAGCGAGAAGAGGAGTACATAGCGGTGGAGCAATACTGAAAGTTAATAACTAACAAACCACAGCCCAAAACTTAAAGTACAATTTAGAGAATAAATTAACGTTTAGTCATCAAAGAGCTAACAGAGGGCGAGAAGTGTTTGAGAAGACTTCCTCATTTAGTTTTTTAATAAAACTTAGTGAGAAATTAAAGCTTGATCTCCTGCCTCTGTCTATGTATACTAGCTTTAAGTATTTTTGACTAAAAAATGTATACAACTCTCTGCATAAATGACTAAATACTAAACTGAGTTTCATCAAACACTGTACATACTTTTTCTCTATTGTTTTAATGTTATTTAATGTAACAATAGTTTTTTAAAGATGTCTTTTATGCTCACCAAGGCTGCATTTATTTAATCAAAGACATTAAACCTTTATGAAATTATTTTAAAATATTATTACAATTTAAGATAACAGTTTTTTCCCTTTGAAAATATTTTAAAATGCAATTTATTGCTGTGATGAAAGCAGAATTTTCAGGATCATGACACCAGTCTTCAGTGTCACATGATCCTTTGGAAATCCTTTAAATCCCGATTTGATGCTCAATAAACATTTATTATTATCAATGTTGAAAACATAAATTTTAAAAAGTTAAAGAACAGCATTTATTTTTATATTGTAATTAAATCTAGTATTTTTGTAATAATATAAACGTCATTACTAGATGTGTTTTACAGGTTTGTGCAAAACTTTTGCGATATTTTATTGATGTCGATAAAATCTATTGTGAAATTACACAGTTTGCATTATGTGACCTAAAACATTTTTTTGCCTCTTGCGATAAGTTGCGGCGACAGATGTTGTTAGCTTTACATATATCGCAGCTTTCCACACTATCACTGAAATGTAATCAATTTGAAGGGAATGGAAGCGCAGCTGCTGTCACTTTTGATCAATTTAACACATAATAATAAAAACAATCAAATATACATTTCTGCCCCCAAACCTCTAAACAGTAGTGTGAATTCCTCTTGGATTCATATTTTGTTACATAACGCAATGGCCTTCAGATGTTTTTTAGTGTGACTTAAGTGTCTAAACACTTTCTGAGGCCTCTCTCTTTTTTCCTTCTGTCCTTTTCCTCCCCTCAAGGAACTGTCAATGCATATCAATTCTTTTCAGTCACTCTCACACGCAGATCAATAAACGGCATGCCTCCCTCCTGTAATGAGAAGAGCAGAGGAGAGTTCATTAGCGCTCTGGTAATTGATTATGGCTTGACTGAATTCAAAGAAAGAACGAAACTAACTTAAAGAAGCCCCTGTCGACATTCTCATTGTGCTTGTGATGTGACGATATGACATTCATGTTTAAGTATTCAAGAATTATCAATGTTATCAGAAATAATTCAGCATCTTAGTTAGTTTTGCTTTAGAGGGGCCTGTAGAATGAAAAACAGCACCCTTGATAATAAGATTAAATTAGATTGGAGATTGGAGACCACAGGTTGTTATTGTGAGTCAAGGACAGACGAAACATGCAGGGCACATATGCAAACATGTTCCCGTTCTCTCCTGCACTGTAAAAAAAAATTCGCCAATTTTCTGGCATCAGGGGCACCAGAAAATGTCTGTTAAAAACTTATTCCATAATTGCAGGTTATTACTGTAATGAATTGCTGTAAATAAATTACAGGGTTTTTTTGTACTTTCACCAAAACAATTGTCAGAATACAGTATTAAACTGTAATTTGCAAACAAAATAATTTGAACGTAAACCATTGAATTCAATAATGCACACTGCTATTAAAATATGTTTTGTACCTTTAACATACTGACAACCACCATAATAGTGGTGATAAAAGAGAGCCACGTGAAGAATCAAAGCTCATCACAGGTAGCTTTGCCACAAGCAGAAGTATGTACTAGTATGTAGAAGTCATTCATGCAAGCACAAAACACCATCATGGGTAACACACGACACCTATGCAATAAGCATACATTAAACAACAGAAGATGTAACATACTGTAAAGCCCAAATGTACATAACTGATAACAAAAACTATTTAAAAACATGATTATTTCAGCAAAATACTTTCAAAAGTGGAGTGTCATGCAGGGAATTCTGGGAATATCAGTTTACAGTTTTGACTGTAAATTATACATTTGATGTGCTCTGTTTACTTAACTGTACAATTAACAGTATTTTACTGTGACATGTCTGATTAGATGTTTTACAGTTTTTCTCTGTATATAGTACAGGGATTTACTGTTAACCTATCAACAGTTGTTTTCCACGTGTGAAATTACAATTCTTTTTTGCAGTGTGGTTCTTAGCATTTCTGCTTTGTAGCAATCTCATGAAATCACCTTCTTGTGAAGCTGTGCAACACTTTTTACATGAAGATCAAACTATGGCACTTATGCTGTGCTGAGAAGTGTTTTAGAGACCTAAATGAAGTTGTCAGCAACTTACCCAGGAAACTTTGTCAACGGCTACTTTTTCTCAAAAAAAAAGTATCCATTTCTACTTAACTGACATAAAAGTGGGATTTATGGTGTCAAATAAATGCCTGAGAAAAGGTCTTGCAGCCACTAGAGTGAAAGTCACATTTATAGTCTATTATGTAATTTCCCTGATGCAGTAATTTCTCTCCCCTGTAATATTTCTAGCTCTCTCTTTTTCTGTTTCACTAACTCTTTGTCATTCATGAAATTACATCAGATTGATTATGATCAGTTTCTCTCATGATGCTCTCTTTTAGGGATGGATGAGTCTGTTTTAAAGTAGCTTACTGATGTATTTGATAGTGATACCGGATCAATTCTGACATTTAAAAAATCTCCACCTTCTTCAACTTAAAAACTTAAGCTCAGTTGCTGCCTAAAATGTTTACATATATCATTTTATATAATTTTGACTTGACTTATTAAACTCGGTTTTTTTAAAAAAAAAGTTGAAATTTTATTATATTATTTAATATTTAAGATATTATTTAAGCGATTGTTAAGCAAGTATGACTTTTAATGCATAAAACTGGCTCTGAAAATTTTTTTACTTGTTTCACTTTCTCATTTTAACTCAAGAAATATAATTTGTATATTAAATAGCGGGGACACTTTATTTCGATAGTCCATTTAGACATTCAATTAACTATTACATGTTAACTAATTCTTAATTCACAACTACATGTCTACTAACTTTCAGATTAGACTGTTAGGGTAGGTTTAGGGTTAGTAGAATAAGTTGTAAAGTGTCTGATAGTATGTAGTATGTTGTGGACCCATCAAAATAAAGTGTTAGAAGTTCTTAAGGAGACTAAGCATTTTTGATGTAAATATTAGCTGAATATTTGGTGTCTGTGATACTGGCCTTGATACTGATATCAAATTCGAAAATGATTGAAAATAATCACATACAACATTAAAAAAATTATACATATTCTTGTTCATGTGTGTGTGAAATGATCATCTTGTTTCATTACATGACAAAAATCTAAATTAGAAAAATAATTGTATGCAAATTTGTGTGCATCTTTCTTCTTTTCCCCTTGGTTCAGAGCTGTTTTAGCTAATGAAACAAACACAACAGTAATGGGCTAATTAATCATCGCGTGTTTGTTTGCTCTTCACATGCAAAGCGTTATGTTTCCATAAAATCAATTAAAGTCAATATTTACACATGAGCATACAGGAATGATATGTGAAGCATTGGATTGCATCAGGAAACAGCCTTCATTAACGTTACGTTTGCTGCGACTAAATGAGAACATGAAGAAATAAGCAGCTGTACATGAAGTGATACTGAGCTAAACATGATCTATAAACGCAGCCCTAGACCACATTACTGCCAAGTTAATGTAGTGATTAACTGAATAAGCCTTCATCTGGGGTTGAGGATGGTATCCGCTCATGTCAGAACACATGAGACCAGTTTCGTTCATTTTGACCTTTTTTGGTCGCTTTCCGAGAGCATTTAAGTCTGGCAGATGTGGGCTGACTCAATTCTCAAATTGAAGAGGTCTTTAGGGAAGCTGGGGAAGAGTTTCACTTTTATAAAAGAGACTGATTGTGTTAGCGGCTATTTATTTTCCGTGGTTTAAGTGGGTGAATTGCTAAGTGCTCTTGGGGGAACAGCTGCATCTAATTTGAGGATCCTTCCCAGGTGACGTTCGATCTCGCCGTAATTAAGAGCTCAGAGGTTGGGTATTGATCGTCATTTTCTGTGCATTTTACAGTGTTATAGTCAGTGGCTGCTCTGAACTGGAGCTGGTGACAATTGAAGTGATGCAGAGGGAGATCGCATGCATCTTTTGCAAAGGTTCAAGATTCAGTTCAAGACTGAATCGCTTACAACTACTGTATATTAACTGTCACTTTGATAGGATGCTTGTGTTAGTGACGTGTTCCTCATCCTTTCAATCTACACTTCTTTTTCCTTCCAGATTTTTCCAGCTGGCACTCATGGACATGTTTCCCCCTCTTTCCCTCTCTTGGTCCATCTTTTCTTCCTCACTCTCTCTTAACCACATGAGTCTTGAGTCCCTCAGTGGTCCAGGACCGGGCTGAGAGCTTGTTCTCCTCTTAATCAAAGCAACAGATGCGATTAGTCTGGAGTGGATGGCACAGGCTGCTCTACCCCTGGGTAATCAATTTGCAATGGCAGATGCTCACAGGGGAAGAAAGTCGCCTGCTGCCCAACAGCTGTTCGCCAGTAAGTATCAAGGATCCCTGTATTCACCCCCCCAAATCTTCGTTCAGCTGGGGTCAACAGCCTGTTCTTCTTTGTAGTTGAACATAAATAGTAGAAATGTCTGAGTGATTTGATTAATCAACTAGTTGTCACGCTGTTAAAAAAAAAAGGCAGGTGTGGTTGTTTACCACAGCTTTAAGTTTACTTTTAAAAAACATAGCAACATTTAAATACCGTAATTTATTGGACTCATGTAATGTTAATATACTGTACCAACCTATTGAAGAATTGAAATCCACTTTGTAATAATGTCGAGAAAGTCACATGATGAGCCAAAGCCCATCACAAGCAGCTTGTAAATATAATGTTTATATATGACATATGGAAGGTGCACAATGTCACTCGCACAAACACTAAACACCATCATGGTGACACACATGAAACTGAAATAGTGCAATAAACATCAATTTAACAACATTAGATGTAACATGCAAAGGTAATGTACAAAACTCATAAGAAAAAACGTAGGAAACAGTAGGGAATTCTAATTCATGGTAATATCAGTTTACGGTTATTTACTGTACATTATATAATCTTTTTCTGCTTCTAAAAGCGGTTTGCTACTGTAAAATTACATGTAATGTCCTTTACAGTTTTTAGGGAAATAAATTAGGGAAACTTACCTTTACCCATTTAACAGCTTTTTACTGTAGCATTTTTACAGTCTTTTACCATTAACTTGATGGTCAACTTTTTTTACAGTGAGTCTGATTTGTTTGATAGATTTGTTTCTTATAAGGTATTCACACTAAAAGAAAGGTTTTTGTGCAAACAAACAGCAAGATTCAAGCAAAAACATCCACTTGCATGTACTGTAGGCCTGTAGAAAAACTTGGCCTGTGTTCAAATATCTTTTCTTCTCTATATTTACAATCCGGACATATACATTCATTTTGTTGTCATCTCCTATGGCCTTCTGGGAAAGTAAATTGTCCATTGGATGCACACTTACAGTAAGAACTGCACCATAAATAGTAGGTAATAGTAAGGTTCACTATTTTTTGATTTACAGTTACTGATGTTTCCTGCACAGACAATTTTTTTCACTTCATAAGAATTCAAAATATCATTCAAAGCCATGTGTATTAAATTTGCGTAGTCTGTATATGCTTTTTTGACTCTCAAGTATACAAGTAGTCACTGAGTTGCACTGTAAAAATCACAAAGGACCACAATTTCAGCTAGAAATCTTCTATACTGTTCTACTGAAGAAAACGTCACTTGCTATGCATCTTGGATAGCCTAAGAGTGAGTAAATTAACAGCAAATTTCCCCTTCAACTATATATTTAAGATTACACTTCTAATAAATCTAAGAAAGAACATTTGTTTCTAAAGGAATGTTTTTGACTGTCCTGACAGATCCTTAAATACAGAGATTGCATTGATTATGGATAGCTATAAAAACTACCCAACTGTATGTTTTCTTCTCCTCTGAGGTCCTGACTCACTCCTGACGTGGCATAGATGGATATTGCTTTCTGTGCCACCAACAGTGGTTGAGAGGAGACAGATGGTGCTGTTTTGGCGCCTGCACAGTAAAACTTTTCCCAGGCTAAGAAATGTTGCAGTGATAGAGACTGATTGATGGATAAATTAAGAGAAAACAATGATCATGAATGAAATCTTATCAATGCTAGAACAGTTAAACATGATTATGATGGACGGAAAGGAGGTACGGGCATGGCTTTGCTTTTTGAACAGCTGCCGATTGGAAAAGAAACACAATCTGGCAACCCGAGTCACCAGCGCAGCTCACCTTGGCTAACTGGAATTTGTAGCATTACACTAAAAGGCAATTATTTCTACTTTGCTTGTCAAAGCACGGCAAGAGTTTGACGAATGATAGCAGGCCGTTTGCAGCAATGTTCATCCATTTTAATTAGGGCATTGGGCTCGTGAGAAGCCTCTTCTGTTGGACTCTGAAACTGGCGTGGCTCAAAACCACTGCCCAGGAACAATGTCTCCAGGCAGGACTATGGGACAGATTGTTCTCAGTTATGCCTCCCTATTATTGCTGAAGCTCTGCTTGGAGTTGGGATGTCTGGTAATAGCATTTGTAATATTGTAATATTCATTTTAGGACACTGGTTTGATTGCATAATATAGTTAGAAACTATGGTCAGTGGTTTGGAACCAATTTTTGAATCCCCAACCCAGATAAAGAAGTCTCTTTATACTCACCAAGGATGCATTCATTGAACAAGGTACAAACAGTAATATTATTATATATTATTACAATTTAAAATAACTGTTTTCTATTTTAATATATTTTAAACCGTAATTTATTCTTGTGATGCATATCTAAATTTTCAACATCATTACTCCGGGCTTTAGTGTCACACGATCCGTCAGAAATCATTTGAATATGCTAATTAACTGCTTCAGAAACGTTTCATTATCAAAGCTGAAAATGGTCTAAACGGTTAGATAATATGTTTTTGATAACCATAATGTGTGATTTATAAACTTAATTTTGTAAACTTAATGTAATGAATGCAGCCAAACATCGCCCAAAACCCTAGTCTCAGAGTTCACAGAGCTGCTAAAAATAGTAACAGTTGCTTTCTAGGGAAAAAAAATCAAATCATCATGACAAATCTGTTATTGAGTCTGACAATGGATTAAAAATGACATGCCTAGAGGACAGACATGCAATCCATTTTTAAATAAATATGTTGTTTATGTCAAACAATCTGAGAATACATGTCTCATATCATTAGATGTAAGTTTGTGCTTCCATTCAAAACTTTATTGTCAGATTTGTGGTTAATCAGTCTACCTTCAAGTTAAACACAACAATGGCCTGAAGCTTAAAGACAGTAAAGGTTAAACAGTGAGTACAATATGAGCTATTCTTATTATTTTATTCGTTTTGTAAAAGATTATCTATAAATACAGCTAAAACAATGTTGATAGCCCTTTAGGGAACACTTTATTTTAAGGTATCATAATACAAAGTTATTACTTAGTAATAGCCATTGAACTTACATGAAATAAAATGTACTTATCATGTAACTAAGTAATGGAACAGCCTGTACTGGCAGTTTGTAATTATGTAGATGTAACAGGCAGTTACTGTTACACATATGTAACAGACATAGTCGGACATAGTTACACAGCTACTAAGTACAACCTTGTTACATTGTATTTAGTAATAAGCTTATGCCTTTGTAATATTCTGTCATTTTAATGTAACTGGGAAAGTTACATGTATTTAAGCACATTTGTGACAATCTTTTTGTTACATGAGAAACAGAAGCATCCTATACATAATTACAAACTGTAAGCAAACTATTCCTTAACTTTGTTTTTTAAGTTTATTTATAGCACATTTCATACACATTGGTAATTCATTGGTAAGTGCTTTACATAAAAGAAATGTAAAAAAAATAAATAAATAAGGAAGACAAAGAAAAAAATCTATAATAATCACAACAATAAAACATTTAATTTTTTTTAAAATGATTAAAAATGTATTTAAAATGAGAATTAAAATGTCTATACATAAAATACAGTGCAATCAGTTTGGTACATACAGTACTATGTGCTTATTGTAGTAACTACAATAACTGTGTACTAACCCTGAACCCCTGAACCTAACCCTACCCCATAAAATTACTGGAAATTACAGTGTGAGTATTGTAAAATAAAGTACACACAAGTACCCCTGGCAGAAAGCACAAAAAATGGCAAAATTAGGTAATTTGATTATATTATTTAAATCAGTAGCTACTTTGTCTTAATTTAATGTACATTTTCATGTGAATTTATATCGGTACTTTTTATAAGGTCTATATCTTAATGATCCCACAACACCAAAAAAACCTGAAGGGTTTAAAACTGAAGGGGGAAAATGCGCAAAGTGCCACAAATGAACTATGAAAAATGTTCTTCCACTGATGAAGGTCAAACGTGGCAATGACTAGTACGAGGGAATGATGGGAGATTTGTGTCTGATCATTTAGCAGTGATAGGGAGGGATAAACGCCGTAATAGAGCTTTCCCTCAAAATGATTTCTCTGAGGGAGAACAGCAGTTTTCACTCGCATAAAGTCCCAGACCTGTTAAATGTTCAGTAATCACTTTTTGCCCTGTTTTAGCTCCGTCCCTCCTTTCATTCCCATCACATTTCTACCGTCCTTACTTCTCTCCTCTGTGCATTCAGGCCTTTTATTAGTCCATTTCAGATCCTGGCAGAAAGGTGGAAGACCGATAAGGGGGAGTCACGCTGATCCCAGAGTACAAACAATGGGATTTCTCTCCTCTCATCTCACATCATGCCAGAAGGCAAGAAAATGAATGTTTGTCCTTTGTAGAGCGGGTCACTTCCTTCAGGTGAGCGCCTCTTTATTACGATGCCACTGTGTCCACAGGAGGCTAAAACTGAATCTTAAACAGTATAACTATTTATTCTACTTATGTCAGGGCAGAGATGTGGTCGACATTTTGAGACGTGGTGCTCATGCAACTTTTAATCTGGGTTATTTTAGAAAAAACTGCACATGATGATTTAAGGGTGCCATCCCATCTCACAGAAATATGTTATAAGAATATTTTGCTGACATTCCCGTTAATGTTATTTCTATGTCCCGGTATTACTGAAAGGTAATGATGTTTCAAGCATAGCTTTTCTGAACCCATTTGCTTCTGCTTTCAGTTTCATCCCCCTAAATTACAAGAACACTTTACGACCCCTAGGCCAGACACTGCTGCTTGTAAGCTTTGTGAAGTGGAACTATGAGTCTGTGTATTACAGTAGATTAATGTCGCCGTTTCTCCTGTGAGCATCATCAGCTGTGTTTGGCCTTGCGAGAGAAATCAATGGCTAAAAGGATCGGCTATGCATGTGTTCAATGCGGGTGAGCGAAAAAAAAAACACATGCAGTGCATTCATTAAATGAAGTGTGAGAGTGGAAACTGAGAAACTGAGAAGTTTTCGTCTGAGAAATGGGAAGGTAAAAAAGAAGCTTATGTAAAGAGGGGCCTAAGGGTGTGCTTCCCTGGAGAAAATGTTGGCAAAAACACCACCCAAACCTTCAGTTCAAGTTTGAGGGAATTGTTCAGACGTTTTCTTTGAGGTTAATGTGTAGGTGTTGCAGAGCAAAACTTTTTAACTTGACATGTACAGCGTCTACAATATTCATCTCTCATTTTTTTCTACCCAAGCACTGGAATGAGCCTGTCTCCTGAAACAACCCAGCTGCTGAGTTGGGCTTTTCGAATCGCCACCAATTTCATAACTGTGCTGTAAATTGTATTATTTTAAACAACGCAACATAACAAAGAAGAGTCAGTAGAGAGATGAAGAAGGCAAGGGCTGCGTCTGAAAACCTAGGCAGCTGGCCTACTGCCTTATTATGACATCGAAGCCAGCGTTTTTGAAGGGAGGCACCTTATGAAACTGATTTTTGGAGTTTTGGTGAGAACTAAATGAACGGTTAAATACACTTAAATTAACATTATTTCAAAAATGCTTGTTAGATGAGTTTAAATGTTGTAAACTATGCTGTATTCAACAAAAAAAATTCAATTGTATTTTGTCTGTGTTCTTAATTATTTTTTCATTATTGTTGCATTATTGTATAGTAATTCGGTGTGTGTTTTATTTCTAAGCCCTTTTTATGTCCACAATATAATAATTTTTAAACAATAGATCACTTAATTGAAACAACCTAACATTTTTGGTAAAAACATTCAACCCAACCAGCTGGGTCAAAACAAAACAGCATGTGTTCTGTCCAATATTTACCCAGCACTGGGTTGCCAAATAACCCAAGTTGGGTTGTTTTTAACCCAAAATTTTTGTGTAGGAATACTTTTAGCGCAAAGTTTCTCACAGTTATCTTTTAAAAAAATAGTATTTTGTTTTAGCTGATCGTGCTTTCTTTTGTTCTGTGTTCTTGCATATCTTGCCTGAAAGAATTGTGAATTGATTCTAGACACAGTGCAAACTCAAAAGAATGATTCATTGGCTTCTCTGAAAAATGAAAAACATATGCGTACCGAAATATTCACAACAAAACAGTTTCACGGGTCAGTTTTTGTGTACACAGAGTGGCAGATGCTGCTGTAGGTATTTTATTATTTCAAGTACCGTTTATGAAATTCATTACACTTGAATAACTCTGAAACTGAACCAACAGCTCTGGGTAATTAATGATTGAGCATTCAAACAATCTGGCCTCATATTCTCTCAGCTGTAATAATTAGTGGGAGCCTTAATGCATGAAACGTGTATGAATTGCGGTGTGTTACTCACTTTATCATTGACTGCTTAAATGTGTTGTACACAGTCAGTGGTCACAAGGGATTTGTTGAAATGAGATAAATCCTTAAATTATTGTGTTCAAACAAAAACTTACTGAAGCCCATATGTAATAAAATATTTAACATAAAGGTTTTAAAAGAAATCATATTATTTTTCACTGTGAGGTGAACTAAAGGGGAACCTTTAAATGGCTGTGTTACTGCGTTTGAACCAGTTTTCAAATAGAATAACTTTTGAAAATGAAAAAACAGATGTTTCATCTTTTTAAACTGGTTTTTAATAAAATGTTCCTCCAGGAGTATTGATTAGATTACTATTTCCACCTTATTGAGTGATTCCCTTGTATTATCCTTTGTAATATCTCTTAAATATTTTAATCACAAAATTTGCTCATTATTTGTTTTCCCATTTCCCAACATAATTTTTCTTTTTCTTTTTTTTTTAAGTTACAGAGTTCAAAAAGTACCGCATGACAGCAATAACCCTAATGAAAAACACAAATGTTGTTCAACTAATTAGAAAACAGAAGCAATAGAAACCTGTGATATTCTCCTCTGTGCCAACCTTGGAAACAATTAATGAGAGATCTTGGTAATGATCACAGCAGGTTGTGTGTGTGTCATTTGGAAGAAAGCTGAAGGGAGGAGGAACTCTGTCATGCATTGTCCACAGCCCACCCCGTTTCATCAGTAGATACACATGTCCACCCGCATGTATATATGTATGTGTCCAGGGTCTGCCACGCTCAAGGGATTAAAGCTGAAGCAGCTGGACATCAGCCTGGTGTTAGGCTCCATCACATGACCTGAAACAGTTGGTGGCCTTGGCGTTGGGCATCAGTGCCACATAAGGACATTAGGGTTTCCTGTAACACTCTGCTAATGGTTTCCAAGAACCCACCCTACGATGCTTTCAACTCCGAGAGGGTGGACTTCAGAGATGATAACGGCGGCCAGTAATTAGATTCCATGCTTATGCTATGCAAATGGAAATCAATCAATGCTGACATCAGCGGGAATCTTCAGAAGAAGCTCAATGTAGACTTTAATCGGAGTAGACGCCATGTTTCATTTGTCATGGATAAAAACGAGGCAGCAAGGGATAGAGCTACAATCTGTTTAATATGTCATACTGCTGTGTATCCCAATGTCATCAGTGAAACCATGACACATTTGAAGATTTACGAGATTGCAAACCTTTAAAAAGAAGAATCTGTCAATTGTTGCCAACATTGTTTCAATGTCCACATGCTCAAATGATTTCAATCTCAGTTTGTTATTGTATGACTTTGACAGGCAGCACATGAGGCTACTTTTATGGCGATTTAATTTATGTGTTTTTTGAACAGCCCTGGTCATTACCTATATGCTTTCATTGTATATAATGAGTAGTGTGAACATTCGTCTAAATATCTGTTTCACAGAAAGTCAAACCGTTTCTTTTATATAATATGTATGCTCTGACTACTTGCCTATAAATTTCTCCTCTATAGTCCATATAGCTTTAGTCTTCATAGAGGTGTAGTGATGATTCAGTGGCTAAAGGTCTGGGCTGATAAGCCGACAGTTCAAACCCTGGAAGACATGATATAAATTAGTATCAGTGTGTTGCCAAGAAATGTTCATGCTCTATTTGCATGAAAAATGAAGAGGACATTTTTGGATATATTAAGCCCCTTTGCTCTGACCTCACTGACTTCACTGATTTATTGTGAAGCAGGGCAGACAATTGATTAAATAATGTAATCAATTTAATTGCACCATATGCAGAATATTTAATCAAATTAATTTCCAATAATCACATATTATTATTTGTAAAGAAAAAACATTTAAAAACTTAAATAATTGAGGGTTTGCTACATTTTTTTTGTCATTAATCACTTTGTTTTTTATTTCAGCACCTGTCATATATTTTCATCTATTTAATGATTTAAAAAAATATATATATTGGCATCAAAGGAAAGCATCACATTGGCAGCTTGCTTGTGAATATATGAGTACAAATTCTTTGCATTAGCATGCAGTTCTAATCTTTGTTTTCTTCATTTCGTGTTGTACTTGTCCTGCCACTCTCAAGCCTCAAGCCATTTCTCTCTCTTTCCTCGCACACTCCTCCTGTACTGATAGGATCCGGAGAGCTATTCTCAAGGTGACTCTTAACATCTGGGAAAATTTATGGAGTGTGAGGTAATTTATTCAGGGCGAGGATGTGCAGGGAATGCTGTTTCATAGCTGCTCTCTGTATGAAGAATATCAATTACTGTGTGTGTGTGTGTGTAGCTCCTGGCATATAAGAGTGTCATAAAATTAACACATGATGAGATGACAGAAGATCACTAGTGCACCTCTCAGATTCAATGCATCAGAACGAGTTCTTCAAGTGCTTAATTGGTAGAACTGTTGGTTACGCGACAATGTGTCGCATCATTGGATGACAGTTCACCCAGTCATAGAAGCAAAGAATTGTTCCAAAAGAAGTATAATGCTAAAAAATGGATGGTACTGTATAACACACTGATACTGGCCTTTACTGGAAAAAAAATCTAGAATTTGTACCAAGCCGTATCTAGTAGTGTTCTAATTCCATATTTTTAGATTCCAAAAGTCATCCAAGACACTGTTTTCTTTCTACATGGATTTTTTTAATCACAGTGCTTTTGCTTTCCCATGAGAAACTTTGTATTCGTTTGCAAAACTTCTATGATGGAGATAACGTGATGTGGCAGCAAAAACAATACATGTATTTCATGCTTTTTCAAGAGAACACAAAGTTTCTAGGGGGATGCAGTACTTTTATGAGAGATCCCCTCCCACCCCATCATCATGTTTATTTGGTTTCCATTGGGACGTCAGAGTAATGAACACAGATTTGACTCTTGAATCCCAACACTGAGAAATTATTACATTCAATTATAACATTTCAATGACTAAAATGAATGAATATAAAATAATGCCATTGCTAAAGGCTAGACCATGATTGTGATTTAAAATAAAAACTTCAACACTGCTCAGAACTTATCTAATGCATAGCAACGCGCTGGCATTGTTCTGACTTTTTTGCGTGCACCATTCAAATTTTTCTCTCAAAATGTATGAATCTAGTCATCATGCTGTAATCTGTCGAGCCATTTTATCCATTATCCGAACAGCTCATCTCTAACCACCCATGAGAGATGTGAGAGTCCATTTGAGTGACCAGCAGAGAGGGACCTCCCAATGGGAGCCAGACCCATCTGCACACCCATAAAGTAATGGATGATGAAGATCAGATGCCATCATGGTTCACAATCTGCCACTGCCCCGCTCGCTGCATCGACACCAGCTTTACTGCCCATGTGCCATCTCACTTATGGTGAACACTGATGAGCTCTCCAAGATGTCATGGCATCTGCCCACAAAATCGAGGCTCATGCCAATGCACACGGAAAGGGCAGTGCTTATAGATTGCAGCTGGGATCTGTTGGAACCTGGGTGGACGCCAAGCAGATTGTTAATGAGGCCTTTACTAGCTGCATTAATGCAATAGTGTCTGGCTCATACGGTCTGCTTGTGTTATAGCCTAGATGCGGTATTGATGTTTAAAAAACTTATATATAGAAGGAAATCAACCAGAAGTAATTAATTTTCAATGAAAGTTTCTGATTTGGGGCAACATAAAGGGTGGCCGATGAGAGGTGGGCGTGTATGTATTATACGCAAATGAGATATGATGCGAACCAATGGCAGTGAGGACACTGAAACTCATACCGAGTATCTAGTTTGTAAGATGATAATAAAAGAAAAAAACATATTTTACTAATGTTTCGAGATTGGAGTTTTGAATGATATGTTTATTTCTTCAACGTTAAAATACTTTCTCCACTAGTTTCACAAGTTTAAAGCTGCCTTCACACCACGTCATAATTCCAAGATGACAACACTTGACATTCTACTCTAAATTAGGTGCTTCTATGGCAACACTTTCAACGGCAAAGCCCTCACATGCTCCTGAACTCGTACGTTCTCAGAGTTATGACTTGGATGAGTGACAGAGGTACCACGTGACCATCACAAGGTTAATTTTTGCACTACATAGACGCTACCTCTGAGTCCAGCAACATGGAAAAACTATGAGTAAAATGTTACATGTTGTCATTGGAATTACCGTAATTAAGCCTGGACGCAGCATTAGACACCTAAATTCTGTTTATTTCGGCTCAACCTATGGAGCAAGTAGGGGGTGGGACTATTGTTTGTTTTGGGAATTACATAGGTCATCTTTAATCTTTAAAAAAAGACCTTTCCAATTTTTTTAAATAATCAATATTTCTCAGCATTGTTCTTTAAAACTGCAGTTTTTTTTAATACCTGGAACCCCCAGTGGTCTTCCTGTTTCACTTTGAATTCAGCATTCATTGATCACAGCCTTAATGACATTGTATGATCTGCCATGTCAACAGTCCCACCTTTGTTATTAGATACAATTAAATAAGGCCTCTTGAAACCATTCTTCACCTGCGGTTATGAAAAATGATAGCTCATATAGGCTTAAAAATTGATTGCCCGAAGAACCGATCTGTCATCAAACTTTGATAAATCTCAGCTGTGAAGGGTTTTCAATATTAATGTCATTTGTTTCCTTCAGAGGTCATGGTTAAAACCATAAACATTTGATCTTCAACCACGCCCACTCTTCCCTGAAACCCCGCCCATCAGAGGTGCTGCTGTGTAGGACCTGATGAAACAAATCCATCCATCACATCCCAGTTATCACCACGCCTTTCTCTCCCACTCATGAGCATTCATGAGCCCCAAAGTCATCTGACTAGTGTCTGCCAATGTCCAATTATTCATGTTGTGGCTCAGGCAAACACCATCATAGATTGGAGTGTGGAGATGAGAGGATAAGCCTCAGATTGTTTCTGCATGCCAACTGCATTCTCTTTTTGAGATGAGACAATAAATCTTGTGATTGGGAAGTTGGCAGATAAAGTTGCTCTGATAACAATGACATGGCGAAATGAATTGCGAACATTCACAGACCAAATCTCTCTTAATGAAAAGCTTCTTTTGTCAGCAGCTTCGAATGACACTGTTACATGTGCTATCTCTATCTCCACCAACCCAACTAACCCTGGTACTGCCGAAAGGAGAGTTCAAGGTTTCATTCTTCATTCAAGAGCCTGTTTCTTGTGGTCACTTTTCCATCCTGTTCAATCTCAAGGGTACTAAATGAAGGTGGGTGGACACTAAAGGTCGATATCATGTCCCTGCTGATTGGCTCACTGCCCAGACGTGCATCATCCTAAGTTGGCGTGATTAAACATACTATTCCCCAGGGTCAATCAGCCTATTTGCCCAACTATTATTATACTGACCTTTGCACTTTACAGGCTGAGCACTGGAGCCCTTCCAATCCTCTGGGGGCCCTCAGGAATGGCTAAGACCACAATGGTGCTCAACAGGGAAAATTAATGTTAGCAACCCATGTCACATCTTAAAGACATAGGAAGCTGAGAGGGATTAAACAGCTCTCTAGATCATGCAACCTGCACACTGAGTCAGCATTTGATCTACTCGCCATGCATTGACTTCACCACAGGCTGCTTCAAAACAGGAGGTCAGCAAATGAAAGATCGCTTCCTAATGTGTCCATGTATGCTTTTTTAATGCAGTCCATGCATTTCCTGCACTGATATATAAGAGACCTGCAGCAGAATCTGCAGATGTAAGGGTTTTTCCATTTGGCGAGTACGAATAGTAATGTATGCACTATGTAGAGCGAATGGAGAGTGAAATTGTATTCATGAAACATTCTTTGTCCTAGTCACATATAATCTTGGCATACATTTATGTGGCTACTGTATATATGCATGTAATGTTTTGTAGACATTGGTTGTCTAGACTGTGTATTTCCTTGGGAGCAAGGAAATTAAAGGAGAGTGTCTATAACATTTGCTTACAAGTACAAAATGCTTGTGATTTCAGAAGGTTGTGCATCTTGAAGGCAAGTTCTTATTTCATAAAAGATCCATTCTTGGCGAGAATCTGTAAAAGCATGCCACATTTATTCATCACTGAGGATATTATTCTTTGTTTTACTAGAAATTTTTGAATTTTGAAAATTCACTATTACTTCACAGTTGATAAGCACCTAATGTTGGTAACACGAGGCCTTTTGGGAAATTGCCTGTGCAAGATGTGAGATCTTGCATTCAACTTCAATGCATCAAGATTTTCAAGAGAAAAAATTTCTTAATGAATGAATCATGATTTGTTTTCACTCTAATTAGTTTTTCTTTTGTATAAGACAGATAGACAGAAATTATTTTCATTTGGCCCCAAGGCCATCCCATCATTTATTAAACAGTGAAATTGCTGTGGAACTACAGATGGCAAATCAATTCTTTACCATTATTGAAGTCGGATCTGAATTACATCGGTGGAGTGACAAAATTAGACAATTAATGGCTTTCTCAAACCCCTGGAATTAGAAAATTCTTGGAAGACATTTTTGTGTGGCTATGTTATAAAATTGTCCAGTGGTTCTCCAAATTTAAAACGGTTGAATGCCCTGGCATAAATAAAAAACTGATTTTCAATTCAAAACCTTTTGGTTGTAAAGCTGCCTTAAAACATGCTACATCCAATTGTTTGCAGATAATGAGTGTAACTGGTGTAATGGCATTTAAAAACAGTTTAAATAACAATCAATAGATTATAGATTAAGAACAGTTTTTTTTTTTTTTTAAAGTATACTGAAACAAGTCTCCACAGTAATCACTTGTACATTCCCCCGTCCCATCCCTGCTGTCTGAGGGTATTATTGCACTGAGATTACCACCTCTAGTCCAGCTTTTATCTTTTTTGCTTGACTTCATTTAGCAGTTCCTAGCGTTTCCCCTCACTGTTTGGGGAAAACTGTCTCTGGAGATCTCTTCAAAGGCCTTCAAACCTCTGACTCCAGACTAGATACCCTACCCCAGGGCCGTGGGGCATAGGGACTGTGTACGTTCCGTGCCACTAGAACCTGTCTGCGGTCCCTGCGCACGGAAGAGGCTGGTACAGTGTGCAACGACTCCTCGTTCGAGCGCCCGGCCCCCTCATAGCCTCCAACAGCAGTGCTCTGGTACAACACAGGTCTGCTGCCTAACCGGGGAACCAAGGCGGCATTTTCTGGGCAATGGTTGACGCATGGAAACAGGTGGCATGTGTCTTTGGAAGGTCCTTGCAGAAAAGGATCCAAATATACCGGCAGGTCTGTGTAAGAGTTCAGGTACGTTGAGTAGTGTCCGTGCACTAGTGTGGAAGAGGAGCGCCGAAGGGCCGCCGTGTTCTGTAGAATTGCCTCCCGGTACGAAGGAAGGCGGATGGACTTTGAGTACTTGAACTTCTGTGGCTTGTACGGGTAGGAGCCCATGTGAGCTGGGTCCAGATAGGCCGGCTCCACAGCCATGTTGTAGCGTAGGTTGTTACTAGTGCTGCCGTACATTTTGGAAGGCTTGGGATTTGTCACCACCACTCGAGGGAACAGATCGGGCATGTTGATGCAACTGGTAGAGGATGCAGAGGTGGAGGGCTTCTCATCAATCTGCCGGATCCTGTCACCACCCCATGTGGCCCTGAGAAAAGAGGCGCGACGGTTCAGTTTATCTTTCCCAAGAAGAGGAACGTCATCCATCTCCGGTTCTAGATACAGCTTCATGCAGGAGTTGCAGTTAGAGCCGGGTCTCTGGAAGTGGCTTCTCATGCAGGGCGTGGTATG
Source organism: Enteromius unitaeniatus (assembly GCA_032359435.1). Lineage (NCBI taxonomy): Eukaryota > Metazoa > Chordata > Actinopteri > Cypriniformes > Cyprinidae > Enteromius > Enteromius unitaeniatus. The sequence goes on along the minus strand of JAUMHI010000035.1, from coordinate 16,671,185 downwards.
GGAGTGGTTTTCCACGAGGTGGTTGCTTTTCAGCTCAGCCAGACAAGACTGTGGAACATCGTAGTCGTCCCTTCGGCGAGTTTCTGGAGATGCTGCTACGTAGCTGTGGGACCTTTTTTTGCGACCCAGACCTGCCATGTATTGTTTATGGCTTCCCGAAGGTTCCTGGTGTTCCACAAAGATGTCTGGTACCTGAAAGTCACGGTAAGAGACGTAGCGAGAGGTAGGGTGGTGACAGGACTGGCCCACGTACACATGGGGTTTCGGGGCTGTGGGAGGTGGTGGGTCTCTTATGGCAATATGGGGACTGCTGAGGCTAGATATGGGTAGTGTTCGTTCGTAGATGTGGTGGTGGCTGGTGCGTGCGGGAAGAGTGTAGCGCAGTGAGGTAGGCCGTGTTCCCACGTGAGGCTTCTCCAGCAAGTGCTGAGTGGTGCTATCCATGTTTTGAGGGTACGGTGAGTGGTTGTCAGTAACGCTGGCGATACAGGGCAGGCGGCTATGGCTGAAGTCTGTCCCGATGAGGCAGGTAGGAAGGCTAGGTCTGGCTGCCTCTGGATCACGTCGACTCCAGTTCTCAATGGTCTTTGTGGCATTGTCCAGGGAGTTTTCAACTCTCGCAGATGACACAATGTCCTTAGCGGTTTGGAGCATCTTTAGCATGTTGGCCTGAGTGTAACTGGTTGTAACATCTGGGTTTTGCATGTTCCCTTTACGGTCCATGTCCTCCACACCATTGAAGCAGCTGTAAATTCCCTGCAGGGAAGAAATAAGGACAAAATTAGGCTGCCATTTTAAAGCGCATCCACCTACAAGTTCTACAGTATGTGCCATGGCAAACAGAATTAAAGTTCTCACCTCACAGTAAAATCAATTCAAGTTAAATAAGTGTGCATTAGATTCAAGTTGGCATTTTTGTTATAATACAGTTTTTAAAGTATTTGCACCAACAATTGTTAGTAGATTAAACTCTCAAGCGCATTCTCTCATCACCACTGCTGCTACATGGATATGACATATTACAACACTATGGAGACCTAGGTGTGTCCAGAGAGCCACATAGAATATAGATTAACATGGTAAACGTAGAGCTGCATCATAATAAGGGTGAATTGTACTGCACTGCATCAGAAGCTGCTTCATATGTATTGTATCATTGACTATGCATAGAGATGAGCATCGCATCGGCCACAAAATTGATTTGCTATAATTTTGCTGCAATGACCTAGATGGATTAAAATCGTACTCACTTTTTACCACATCAAAATTCTATTAGCAGTTTTTTCAGGTGGTTAATTACCTGGAGAACTGTCAGTGACTGATAAGAATTTCTGTTTATCAGCATTATAGTTATCTCTGAAATTGGCTGTAATTATCCAATAGAAAAGCAGCTGCCTATGCATTTGTAATATTCCACTTTTTAAATGAGGTCTTCAAGTTTGTTAAGCTTAAGAATGTACTTAAAAGAAACATTGTCAGCTATGGCCATAACCTTAAGACCCTAATTTAATTTTAACAGCTTTTCCCTTGACTTTTTGTGCTCATTAACTGCCTGGAGTTCCCCTGAACATCAATCTCTGCTAAGGTATTCTTAAAACCTGCTTTGTACAATTCTCATTTGCACTGTGTTCTTGTTGATGTGTTTTGCTACATGCATGTTCTTACAAGTTGCTTTGGTAGAATAAATAAATTAAATAAAAAGAGCTGATTGCAAATGCATCACATTGAATGAGCTACTTTGCGTTATAGATTTATGTAAGTTTGCTTTAAGCACAACAATTTGTTAACACCACAGAATACTGATGACATTAAATTTACCCTGCTAATAGCCAGCAAGAAGTCCAAGCGTTCAGATTTGCGGACAGAATGGCGTAGCTTCCAGTACAGTAGATGTTCCCAGGCAAAGACCAGCAGACTGAGACCCATGGCCACTAGAAGCATGTAAAACACTCCGGCCATGTTGTCAATGTCGAGCTTAGAGCTCATCACCTCTTTCTTCTCGTTACGACAGATACCAGTGAGCCACACCGTCTGGAGCTTCTGCGTCTCACCTGTAAGATATAATACATTTCCGTCAGAGTTACTGAATCAGAGCTCCTCCAGCAAAAGTAAGTTTCTGAAGTTACCATCAGCAAGGAACTGGAGGAGAGCGAGGTCTATGGGCCGCTTCCAGCGAGATTCTTTCTGAAGGGCGATACCGTAGCCTGTTGTTGCAAATACCTTCCCACTACCGATCGTCACCAATTTACACCCTTCATCTTTACCGGCCATGTAGTTAAGCACAGCTGCATCGTATATGAAGGCGTCCAGCTTCCTGTTAGCAGTAAAGAAACGATACATGTTAGCAGAGAAGATAATACACTGCGGACAGATTTGTTTCAAAGATTCAAGTAACAATTACAGTAAACACACCCAGTTTTGAGGCTGTTGAGCGCATCCTCCACACCTTTCTGGTTGTACTTAACCATGTGGGAATGCATTTCAGGATAATTGCTCCTTATGTTTCGTTCTGTGCTGCCATTGGGCACTGTCCCAAACCGGAACGGAGGATATTGGTCTTGCGGTTTCTGGAACTGAAAAGTAGCATTTCAACAAGTTAGCATGTTTAAATTTAACTGTGAGCTAAAAGAAATGGGTAAAAATAGACCCCTGGATGAGTTACTTGGTTAAGGATTAATGCATTTTAATAGATTCCAGGACCCTTAGATATGCCAGTAATGGATTTTGGCTGGGAATGCTATGCTGCTGGAAAGATTGATTTTTCTTTAAGCTGGATTTCTGCATGGGAATTTATTCTAGGTTCAGCCTTCGTCTTTGCCTTCATCCAAGGATTCTCACGATTCTGTATCTGCAAATGCCACATTAAATACAATCTAATTACAAGTGAGAATATGAAATTAATCCTCAGGAAGGGGAAAAAATGGCTGCAGTGATAACAGTTGGACCAAAGCCATTGGGTCATCAATGGTTCTTTTCTGTCTTGAGCCCCAAGTGCTTCTCAGTCAATTAATTCTCAGCTCTGTTTAAATTCTAACATTTGAACCTCAGATTGTCCTCACAAAGACGACAAATTATCTCAGCCGCCTGACCAAACATCCAAGGATTTTCAATATTACTTTTCCCTTGCTAAATTTCTCCTCATTTAGTTTTTTACAAGATTCTGTCCACGTTCATTAAGTGCTGTTAATGTAATATCAAATAAATGTAAAATAGCCACTAAGACAGCACTTCAGAACTCAAGCCATGAATAATTGTGCTGTAATGTAGGTAACCTTGCTGGTGTGAATGAAGGAGAAAAGTCTTTAAGGAGTGAGTGGACGTGATTGTTTTTCGGCTGAGCGCATGTGACGGACTCCAGTGCAAGTGAATGCCTCAATTTAAGTGTGTTTGCTGCCGTCTGAAAGCATGAGTGTTGTCTTTCATCTGTCCCGTGGCCCTGATTGTACCAAAAGTAAGTAATGTATAGCAGAAAATTCCTTCTAGGTTTTTATGTTTTTGCACTTGTTTGGACATACCTGTTCAAAGTGACGAATTCATGTAATTTACCTAATATATAATATTATATTTATATATTTACATTTTCAGTCTCTGCAAAATGTTAATTATTTCACCAAAATCATACAAAATGCATGTTATTTTTTATATAGTACTGACCTGTAGATATTTCACATAAAAGATGGTTACAAATAGTCCAAAAGAGAAAATAATAGTTGAATTTATAAAAAATGACCCTGTGATTTTTAATACTATGTTTTCACTTGGATGATCCACAGCTGTGTGGATTTATTAAATAATATATATTTTTGTCATTTGTACTACATTTATAAAATGTAATTTGCTTTATCAACTTTGTTATGGTAAAAATACAGCAACAATGCAGTATATAGAAATGAAAAAATGTTGCTACTAATGCAAGTGCACTAAACTGCAGCTATGCAAGTTTACACAATCTGAAGCAACAGTTAGATTACTGTGTGATATTCTTGCCCTGTGGCTATTTTGCCCTTTAGGCGTTTCTTTCTTTGTGTGATGCCTCCCAGGCACACTCCTGAATTCAAATGCATACAAAAACATCTTGCTGTCAGTGTCTAATTCCCTGGTAGACAACCCGTGTGGCTCTTTAATGACAGTCTTGTGGCTTGAAGTCTCACTTTGTCTTCAAAATTGCTCTTTAACAGATTCCATCTGAGGCTCGTCAGCTGTAACAGCTTTCAGTATCATTGTAAATCACTTCACCTTGATGTGTCCCAACACAACGGATTAAAACAGTGTCACAGAGTTATCTAAATAGGATAAATAGCGAACTGGTCAGCTAAGGCTAACATTCAGTTAATTAGTAGACACATTTCAAAATGAAGCAGCAAAATCCTTACAACTAAACACAATCCTTGATGGCTGAAACAATACCTAGTTTACAGTACATGATTAACAACACCAGCATATAAATATATATTAAAAAAAGAAACTTTGGCATCATACTTGAAGTACTTTGTCCTGTTGTCAGTATTTAAAACAGTTTTAATGCTTCAAATTGTCCATAAACGTCTTATTAAAATGACACAAATTTGTGATTAGTACTTTAATCGCAGTATTTCATCATGAAAGTGTACATATCCATATATATTATCAGCATATGTCCCTCTTGTAGTTCCACAGAGTGACGCTTTAATTAAAACTTATGCCCTAGATTGGTCATTTGGCTAAGAGAGACACTGGCCGCTCTTACCTTCTTGTCACTCAGTCCAGAAACGGTGTCGATGTACTGCTCCTGGATCATGAAGGCTGCCAGGTTGGCCGTGTAGCTGGCCAGGAAGATCACGGCAAAGAAAGCCCACACCAGAACCATGATCTTACTGGTGGTGCCTTTGGGGTTTTCAATGGGCACGGAGTTGTTGAAGACGATCCCCCACAGCAGCCAGACTGACTTCCCAATGGTGAACGTCGGACCACCTGGATCTGAAATAGAGAATATTAGTTATTCAGGGTTTTTTGGCCATTACTCTTGGTAGTAATTTTTTTTTATTTTTATAAATAATCAGTTTTGAAATTGTTGGTAGAAGTCATATAATTTATAAAGGAGATTTTGAGAGTTTTGTGAGACATGTATTTTGATTTTTGTTGTTTAGATAGATAGGGGAATAAATATAGTTGTTTCTTTATTTGTATTCTTGATTAAATATAAAGTAAATTCTCCTGAGATGTTTCTTCTGACACAAATGCCTTAGTAATCTCATCAAAGAGCCTCCTTTCAATCAGATTTCTCAAAATGAACTAACTATTAAAAAACCAACTGATGTCTAACTCTCAGCTCTTACTGTATGTCAGTTATCTTATTTGTCTTTTTTTACTTCTCCAAAATAATTTTCTGAAAAACAAAATGAGTTAAAAACTAATACACAACAAATTTACCTGGGCTATGAGAACATAGCCTCTGAGCCTGCACCTTTGATTACATGAATGATCTTTTCTTTTACATGTAGCTTACATTCTGTCAAAGCTGTCATGTATGATGAAGTTTTAGGTTGCCACTCTTCCTGACATCTGTCACAGTTCCCGAAGAGTTAACAGAGACGATGAACACTGACCTTTGGCACTGACCAGGCTGCGGTTGTAGCCCACAGGACTGCAGTATTCAAACACGAACACAGTCACCGCCACGACTGTAAGACACATGACAAACATCATCACCCACACCGCTGGGCTGTAGGGCTCTGGAAGAGAGAGAGAGAGACAAACACAGATGAAGCAAATGACGTTATTCCCGAATGACACGCTTTTTATTCTAGTAGGACTGCAAAACCTTTTTAAATTTGTATACATGCAAAATGAGGTGCAAATTAAAGTCAACATGATTCATACGCCATTAAACAAGAGAAACACGAGTAAGACTGCACTGTAAATATTTATAACTACATCTTGTTTTATAAAATGACAGTATGCGATTGTATTTTATTATGAATTCTGGGTTGGGAAAGTTTATTGTTTGCAGTATTATGGAAAAATGTGCAAAAGGATTTATGGGATGGCTAACCGACCACATCAGTGAAAATGAAATGGTGTCAACATAGGATTTAAGATTCACAAAACAACACTGTTGTAGTCTGTTGAAAAACATAAACCAAAAATGTGTTGCCGAGGAAATATAATGGCTAAATCTAATATAAAAATAAATTAAAACGAAATAATTGTCAAATACAAAGTAAAAAACTAATACAAATTTGAAAAACAAAACGAAAAATGACTAGAATTAACACTGTAATTAAATAATAAAATGAATAAATATGTCCAATTCTAAATATTCTTAATGCATAAATAATATTAAAATAACCATACTGTATTTTAAGTTCAAACCTTCAGCTGTTCTCATTTTTACTCACATTGTGATTTCTGTGCAATTTGTTAGTTTTCTTGGCAGATTAAAAACCCTTTCAATGTCACAGTTCATTCCAGCCCACTTAAGAATATTAGAAGAATATATTTTTAGCACTTTGAGCATATTATAATAAAAAACACCACCATTCAGCATGAAAAACTTTAGTCGGTTCTTATGAGATGTACTGAAAAGCCTATTAGCCAGGCAAATTAGCGATTACTGTAAAGCTCTACTTAATTTCAATTATACCGTACATACAGAGTACTACTTTCTCCACTTTCATATCTGCTTTATGCTTTAGCTGTAAAAAAAAAAAAAAAACATGACCAGCTGCACCGTTTTTAGTTTAGTGCAATGTTTCTGAATGCTTTAAAATGTTTTTTTTTTAAAGTAGTATTTCTTACCCAGGAAGGCTGACGGAGATACAGTTCCATTGCTTCTGGCCACCATCACACTGATGCCAGTCTCCACAAATGGCACAGAGAAGTCAATGATCTCAGAGCGCTCCTCATTTATGGTCAGAGAACCAATGGCCATGTCCGCTCGCTTATAAAACACCTGAGAAGAAAGATGATAGATACTGTATATATATACACACACATACAGTACAGTGTAAAAAATTAGCTTTAGTTCTGCATTCATGTTTAACTGAATGTGTTACTATTTTTTATTTATAGTGCAAATATCCTTTTCCAGATTTTACTATATAAATGATTATGCAACAGAGGTTAATTAAGAACTGTCTAGACATCTGCAGCAGAAAGTAAGTCTTAAGGGTTTAAAAATGATGACAGAATTTCCATTTTTTGGTAAATTGTTGCTTTAATATCCGGAAACATGTTTGTTGTGGCCGTGCTTGTCCTGTAATCACTATGTGAGTGTGTGTGTGTGTGTGTGTGTGTGTTTCAGATTTACAATCCGGGCTCTCTCTCTCTGGTTAACCCACACCATGCATAATGCCTAAATGAGCACAATAGTATATCTAAAAAAAAAAATAAAAAAAACAGGACAAAGCAGGAGCACAAGTCATTGTCTGAAACTCTTTAGATGCCACTGTGCATCAGACGTACACTTACTTGATGGAGATGTTTATTTGCAAGGTTGTTTGAATCATTTTGATGCCAGTCACGTCTGCTGGAATGAACCAGCTTTTAGATCCATTCTGCAGTCAACAGTATTTCTCTCATATAGATTTAGGCTTTGTTTTCTTGTTCAGTGTGACATCACAGATGCTAACTTATAGAACTAGTCTGCATTAGAATCTGCCATATCAAAATAATAGCTGTATATGAAACACAATTATATTTTACTTGCTGTATGTACAATTTATCTATCAGAAATCGATTGAATGGTGAAAACTGGTATCAGCATAACTGGTTGTCGGGGGAGAGTATTGAAAAGTAAGAGGGCCTGGTGGTTTGGAGTAGGATTATGTAAAGCAAGATTATGCAGAGGACCAATGCACCTTTAAAAGAAGACCAGCAATGTGTGTTACAGTATGTAAGTAAATTAGGTGAATGCTGTTTTCTCACCTCTCCAATCATCCCATTCCAGATCCCTCGCACCAGCTTGCCATGTTTGCCGTTGGTGACCAGGTAGAGGTCGTAGGAGAACTTGATGTTGCGAGAGAGCTTTTTCAAAATGTCTATGCAAAAGCCTTTGCAGCACAGTTTGGTGTAAGGCTCAGTGTGTCCAACTATCCTGTGGGAACACAACAGGAACATTATCATAGTATTTATGTTTTCTCTTTACATTCAAACATCATAAACCCCAAGAACTGTAATTTTTAATGATAGTATTCACAAAAACAGATTAAAAAACAGACTTTTTTATACAGTACAAATATGTAAATACAAAGTTCTATAATGAATCTCTTGATGGCACTCACTCTGATATAATCACATCAATAATCACATGTCAAAGCTGACTGGTTCTTTTCATATCAACAGCCAATGAGCTGCTGCTCAACATTCAGAAATCCTCCACCTTCCCCAGCTCTACCTGTCTAGATCTGCTACAGGGTGATTCATTCATTCACAAAATAATGGTCTGGTTTAAGTTTGCAAATTAATCTTTTAATCAGTTTTTTTTTACTTGGCAAACTGGTTCATAACGAAATGTAAATGATTTGTTTCGCAAAACTGAACCTATATCCCAAGAAGCACAAGCAGACAAATCTCAGTTCTCAGCAAAACTGTAAATCTGATTCCTTAGAAAATTAACATGCCATCTCTCCAGCACACAACGAATCAAAGAAACAAGCACCACCAATAACGGGCCAATAATGGGCCAGTGTGGCTTAGTGGTTAAATATCCAAAAAAGGTTGTAGGTTCAACAATAGGTGATTTATGAACCATTATACAAGTCACTCCAGTGAGACTGACCCTGTAATCCTTATTGTTGTGCCCTCGAAACATTTACATACATTCTAAACAAGAACATGAGCTATATGAGCCAATTTCACAGTGTAGTTAACCATGGTTCATCTGTGCAGCCTGAATGCTTTTAAAGGAAATAACTCTGTACGTCTGTACAAAATGACATGCATGTTTAGTCTTTATGTGAACCTTGCAGTAGGCGCAAAGTTTTAAATAGGTCAGACGCAATACAAGAAAAAGTCTTGTATGTAATCTATTTGCTTCTGTCATTAGTTACTCAGACTAGTTTTGTAATTATGCTCAGTGCCAATCCATTTGCCACTGTCAACAAATAAATACAAAAAGGGCCATTTTTGCGCAGATGTCTGAAATGAAAAACCTTTCAGCGGTGGCTGTGCCTCATTAACATTACATTGTTTCCTCAGTTTTGGCCTGTTTCCTGTTTCCTCGATTATGAATGTCGAGGCGAAACTTGCATCCAATCAGGAGTGATTAACGACAGCTCCAATAAATCCATTCACGCTGTCTAACGGCAGTGACAAAGACTGTTTGTGCTTTTCTACGATCAGACAGGGAATAACTCTGCATTCTGATGTATAACAAGGAGCCTTTATAGTTATGCTGTCTAAATAGAATCGAGGCACATATGAAAACACAAAAAAATCCTCTGGGAGAACCTAAAAATGGCAAATAACTAAAAAAGGGAGGATTATGGGAACGTTGATGGTAGGACGTGTGACGTCGGCAGTGAGTGGGTGGATGGGTAGTGGCCGTCACGACAGGTCCTTGTGTTTCGTCGCAGCTGTGACAGATGGAAGGACAGCCGGGCCGGGCCAAAACAAATCCAACTCAAATTAATCACAAACAAATAAAGATGGAAGAGAAACGGCATGCAGAATCACAGGGCTGAGCTAACATCGGATAAGAGCTGTTACTGTACAGAGATTGTACATGCTGCCGTCAGGATAAAACTGTTGCTCATGTGCTTTGTTCTTATAGAAAGGGATGCCTTGTGGTATTTACACAGTTATATACATGTTTTAGACCTTGTTTTGAGTGACACAGAATATCTAAATAGAAGATAAACATACATGAAATTCGAGCCAAACTACCTTATTATGTGGTTGACTTAAATTCCAATTAAGATTTATGTAAATATTTCTTATATTCATATCTGTTCAAAGGATCAAATCAGATTTTGCATTGCTTTTATGTGATTTGTTGAGTTTGTTAGATCAGGTGCTAATGATTAAAAAAATAAGGATAAAATTAAATAAATAAATCAAAATAGATAAACCTGTATTGTATATTTATTGATATTTTAAGTTATTTAAGTTAAGATTACTTGAGTTTCCATTTTAAAGTAACATCTACATTTAATTTCAGCTGCTGTAATTAGTAATGTTTTCAGTATAAAAACATAAAAATATATTTAGTTCATTACTACAACAGCCAATGTAGAAATAATACATCTGTTTACAGGCTATCTGTGAAACGCTTGAAAATACTTTGAAGAGAAAGAGTTTGTGACTAAACCTAACACTACCTCTTTTTCTGTAAAATCATATTGACTGACGGTTATAACAGGACTGACCTGATGTTGATATTAGAACAAATTCACGATCACCATGTGCAGATGATCTAATTTATGGTGTTCATGCAAGCAATGCATAGTTTGAGACTGACTCCTACATTTCCTGACCCTGGCCCCTTCCTGGCCTCTCTCTCTTAAAAAGCAGAACATAATTGGAGAAATCAATATTAAGTGCAGATTCTTGTTGTTGTAGTGAGGAAGAGCATCAGTTTCAGGGAGTGGGTTAATGCATTACTGAAGTGGTAGAAATGTCCATCCAGTTCACATTAGTGAGATGTGCGGCAAAACAGCCATCTGAAACACTTTGACTGCCACATCAACAGGTTCCTCAGAGCATTGCAATCGATATGCTTAAAATGTTTCCCGAGTACTTGTGATTTGAGCTTAAATGTGTGCCTTTAGGAGCACTATTTTGGCTCAGCTTTCTGCACTTGAGCATTATTTGTTTTCAGAGCTCTGGTTCATTTAATAATGCCTGAGGAAAAATAAACAGCACAGCCTTCAGCCAGCTCTTCAGTCTGGATTCACAACCAGAATTGCAACCCTGGAAAATAACAGCAGGTCTCCATATTGGTTTCACATGGACTGCAGGCAATAAAGGGAGCATTAACATCCCTGTGTGTGTGTGTGTGTGGAGTTGGGGGGTGCTAGGCAGCTGGTAAAATGTTGCATACTAGCCCAAGTCAAAAGAGTCCAACCTCAAAGCGGATTTTGCACCAGAGGAACCTTTTCATAGTGGAAGTTAAGGCTTTTTGGAATCTTTACACTGCAGAAAATGAGAGCTCTAGTCCCAGCCTACAGAACAGGCTAAAGCTGTAAAACGGTTCAGTGGGAGGGCCTCTGCCAGTGGACACTACCACTTCCATACCTTTAGCCATCAGTCTTCATTTTCATTCTGCGTTCACACACAGCAGAACTCCAGCAATTTACTGGTAACGTTACAACTTTCATACCGATAAACTGCTGATGAATTTACTGGCATTTTTAAAAAAAACACTCATTATGGGAATGTACCAGTCATTTTTCAGTAAAGTCTATACTGTATGTGTGAAAGGGACTTAAGATGGCTCTAACAAAAGCCCTACTGGAAAGAGTCTGTCGTCATTAATTACTCATAGATCTATCATCACTACACCTACAATATATAAAATCTGTTCAAAACAATACCAGTGACAGTAAGTGTACACTGATTGGCCAAATACATACGAAACACTGGCTACTCTATTATATTTTTAAAAAGCCACGTCATTTTTTTTTTTACATTATATAAAGAGCGCTATTAACATTTACAGTGCTTGTTGTCTGCAGCATTTTGTTCTTTTCTCAGTCTTGATGATATACAGTAGTCAACATTTAAAGTGGATCAAAACTTTTCATCAAAAAGCTTCAGGCTGGCTTAGTTGTGGGCACCTAATTTCTAGTGATTATCATCGTTTTGATTACAGAGACATCTCTGCATTTGATAAATAAACAGATTAATCTTCCATTAGCACAAAACCCACGCCACAACAAGAGCAGCTCTGAACACAGCATCAACCATTCATCAGTTGATGTTTGTAAATGTTGCAAATAAAGATGTAACTGCCAGTGCTTCAGAGTTTATCCTCCCGGTATGAATGCAACCAGTTTCTCTAGCCATGCTGGCTATAGTAGTTCCTGAAAGTAAATATAGTTCCTATAACTATGTGATATGTCTTTTACCACATATCTTTTACCACATATCTCCTAAAGTAGCCTAACATCCATTTCTGTAGTGCAAACGGTGCAGGGAAAGTTACCAAAGTTACTTAAAGCTTAAGGTAAAGTGTATGTTCAAATGCATGCCTTAGAAAGCAGTACTAATAAAGATGAACTAAACGAGAGAAAGAAGGAGAGTGCTCTAATGACACTCTACGTTCTCTAACCTTCCCTGTAACCTCTTGACTAATGGTGTGTGGCATAAAGGGGATTAGAGGCAATGAGTCACACTAAACACCCACCCACACAATTGCACACGCTATCATCACCATAAACCACACAGCTATTTGTCTGACATCAGTCACAGCATCAACAGACATGCACTACAACATCGACAGCCCAGCCCCTCAAAACATATCTGGACAGATTTGGACTGCAACGCAGTGACATTCTGTCAATCTGAGTATGTTGTAAGTGTCTAAATTCTTTTGCGGCATATTATCTTGGAGGTCTATTTCCCATACATACTACCTTGCTTTGTTTTTTACTTCAGCTGCTTCCGGGAGCCTTCCAGATTTGGCCTGAAAGTAATGAGTAGAATATCCTGAGGGAATGACTCTTAAATAACATGTTAATGGGCCTTACTACAACAGAGCGGGTGTGTGTTTGGAGAGGGGAGGCAGAGCGTGAGGAGTTCAAGACCCTCCACTGAGTCCAGCACAGCTTTAATCAGCTCTGCTAATTACCACTCAGTTCTCATGAGGTGAGACAAATTCTCACCAGAGCCTTTCTCAGGATGTGAAGGACCAGACAACTGATCCTAAAGCTTTGCAACAAGCTGCCAATTAATAAAAAATAATTCAGGAAAACACTAAGACAGACTACATCCAGAATAACTGTGGCAACATCTGCAAGACATTTGAAGAAACCTACCTGTAACCTAAAGAACCTACAGTTTTAGGCAGTTTAAAATTGTGGTAAAGGAAAGATGTTGCCACAGTTCTTCTGGATTTAGTTTGTCTGTTAACTTTACTTTAAAGTCAGATTCTCACTACTAACAAACCATTTAATAAATTAATTTGCTGCTTATTAATATTCAGTAAGTTATTATTAAGTTTAGGTATTGGGTAGGATTAGGGATGTAGAATATGGTCATGCAGGATATGTGCTTTATAAATACTAATAAACAGCCAATATGTCAAAAATAATCATGCAAATAATCGATTAGTTAACCCATTTAAGCCCACGAGCGCTGTCTGTCGTGTCTGGGCTGAGAATACGCTCAGGCGGCATTTGTGGAAGGTCACTGCGCTCATTGTGAGCGGATGACCTTGGCTGTGTTGAGGTCCCGCCTCTCACTCATGAGCAGGCTCCAGCTGGGGATTTGGAATCACTTCGGAGAGGCCAAGTTAGATCTCTTCGCCTCTCCCGAGTCAACTCACTGTTTTTATTCCCTCCCGCTCGGTAGGGATGCGCTGGCATGCAGCTGGCCTCCAGGGCTCAAGTACGCCTTTCCCCCAGTGAGCCTTCTTGCACAGACCCTGTGCAAGATCAGGGAGGACGAGGAACAAGTCCTGCTGGTAGCGCCTTACTGGCCCTCCCGGATGTGGTTTGCGGACCACTCTCCTCCCGTGGTGAGGACCCACAGAGATGCACGATCGCAGTTGTGCTTTCCTTCCTGCAAGAGAAGTTGGAGCGCAG
>JAUMHI010000035.1:16624301-16637973 GCA_032359435.1 Enteromius unitaeniatus | reverse complement strand
ATATATATATATATTATATCTACATAAATAATAAATTGCCAAATTATAAAACATTTTATATTACATACAATTATGTACACTACTACTACTTATAAGTATTATTCATAATATTATTTTAGCTGTTGTCATTATTGTTATTAGTCATTATTATATTATTATTAACTTAAATTAAATATGTAAATAGAATAACTATTACATATTACTAAAGCATGCTAACTACTAAATATTAACTACTATTAATACTATTAACTATTATTAATTATATGTTTATATTAATATAATGATAATAATAATCTTCACCATCATCTAAATACATGGTCTATTCAAAACAAAACTGAATACAGATCATTCAAATGAATTATAGTGCCATAACTATTTGTTTTATAAATGTTGTTTAATTGTGCTTAATGAGGCACAAATAAAGCACATCCTGCAAATGAGGTTATTATAAAATATTTATATGGCAATTAAAAAGTCATTGCTTATAGCCTGAAATCACATTCTTCAATAGTATTCAGGTGAAATGTGATTTGATTTTGAGGTTGCATATATTTAATCATCCATTTTAATGCATAATACCAGTTCCCCAAGCTTCCAATGGACCCTGAGAGAACCATGAGGTATAAGTACAAGCATTTGAGGAACATCAGCTAAATATTGCAGTCCAAAGATAACATTTGTTCTATCATCTAAGAAACCCCTACAGTCAAATATTTGAACGCCTTGGTTCTAGATGTATTTAGTGTGCATAAACAACATTTATCATTTTAGAAAGAGTATACAGGGACCGAATCTACACTTGACCGAGTTCTCATCTTGTAGATGAAGGCCAACTGCTAGCAGAAGAGGATTTCATATTGAACTGCTTCCTGAGAGAGGCTTTGAGCGTTACACAGTGATGTCCTTCAGACGAAAGCATTGGGAAAGTAGGGTAAGCCTGTTCATTAGGCTGGGAACGGGAGACGTTCTCGTTTATTCCACCTGTTCGCTGACCCCTTTAACTGCTCTAAAAATCACAATGTTTGAATGCTCGTGTCATTGAACAACCATTGCATTTAAAAAAGGACAAGGTGTGACACCAAGAACGGTTAGAGCAATATAATGGGTTAGGTATTTATAAGCTGGTCCCGTTACAAAATATTGAGGTCCTGGCCTCATTATTTATGATACAAGAATCTGTGTTTAACCACTGCATCCTTCAATTTTGAAGTGTTCACCTTCAATATCGCTCTTAAGACTTTTAAAGCACCTTAATCAAGCTTCTTATCAGCAGAATCTCATTTCAAAGATGAGAAGAAACCGGACAGGATGATTACAATGTGCCACACATCCAAAGCTGTTTAAAGTTATTGATTTCTGACAGACTTTTATACTACAAAAAGTATTTAATATGCAACTTCTAAAAGAAATGATTTGTATCTTGTTTGCATTTGGTTGGGTGTTTATTGATTGAATGACAGGAACCAGCTGTGTGAGAACAAAAATATTTTTTTTAAAAACTGAAAAAACTAATGTAACTGTAACTTTTCGGTCCCGCTTTATATTAAGTGTCCTTAATACCTGTGTACTTACATAGTAACTAGATGTGTATCTAGTATGTAACCACAGTGTAAGTACACATTGCTACATAGTATCTACAGCTGTAATATTTCTGTAACTACACACATGTAACAACCCTCAGAATAGTGTGTGTAAGTACTAATGTGTAACAGGACATTGGCAACAAGACTTTTTTCACTTTACTAAGTACTCATGTAACAGGAATTACATTGTAACAGCAGTATGTATGTAGGTGATCAGGGGGTGTAGTTGGGTAGGTTTAGGGATATGTAAAGTGGGTGGAGTTGGTGCAGCTCTGTAATACCAGTGTATATGAACTGCCCACTTAATATTAACTTAAGTGTAACATTCTGGACACCAACCACCATAGCAATTGTCTGTTTAATATAAAGTGTAACACTTTATTTACCAAAAAGTGCTGTTAGTCCTGTTACACATTGTACTTTCATTACCAAAAAGTGTTGTTACCAATGTCCTGTTACACATTTGTACTTACACACACCATTCTGAGGGTTGTTACATGTGTGTAGTTACAGAAATATTACAGCTGTAGATACTATGTACCGATACTATGTACTTACACTGTGGTTACATACTACATACACATCTAGTTACTATGGAAGTACACAGGTATTAGAGACACTTAATATAAAGTGTGATCGTATTTTCTTGTAAAAAAAAAAAAAAAAGGTATCTGTATTTTATCTGTATTTCAGTTTTACTATTGCCTTGTTTCTACACGTCCTATTTGGTCTTATTCTTGTGATGCACTTTGAGATTTGACTTTTAAAGGTCAACCAGTGCAATATAAACAGTTTACTATTATCATTATTATTATTATTATCATTACTATTATTATTAATATTTCTACAGTGTATATTTTAATTTACCAAACATGAATTTGGAAAAGCTGACATTATACAGAACGCAGCACAACTGTCATAATAAATGTAAATCAGCATATTACACTGATTTCTGTAAGATCATGACACTAAAGACTGGAGTCATGATGCTGAAAATTAAGCTTTGCATCATAGGAACACATTATTTGAAAAAAATGTGCAATTTAAAATTTGTAAATAATTCCTAATACTGCTGTTTTTACGATATTTTTGCAGCTGATCCCTGCTCTGCATGCTGTAACAGGTGTGCTCAGATCATTTTATGTAAAAAACATAAAAGACAATTCGCTCTTCACCAAAAGACTATTTACCAAATGAGAAAATAACAATGTGCCAAACTCTCCAAGTCGCTGTGAAATGCCTCAGAATGGAGAACAGACTGTATTGCATAATGACAATAATGCATTGCCAGTGGCGATTATGTCAAGCTTATGTCATCTTAAAAGTAATCTTTCTGTCTCTCTGCTCTCACCCATATGCAGTGTAATTGCCTATGAGTGTGAGCATGCATTTTTATGAAATGCTGTCTCCGCCCCTTTTTGCTGACATCACAAGCCGTATCTAAACGCAAAGCTTTGGAAAGGATTACCACCCTCAAAGATTACAGAGAAACACTGATCAATTCACCAACAGATCCTGCACCATATTAATGTGTTGACATAGTTTGTGCATGTCATACCCAGCAGACCTCAACAGTTTGTGTCTTCCACATTATCTGTAAACATGTTTCTACAGGATGAATACTAATTCTACACGCTGAGGAGGTGACTTGTCATTTTGCGGCACAGACATGAAGTGGATTGTTGAGACGAGATACGCTGTTATGTTAAGACTCTGGACTTACAATTTCCATCTGTTGGATTACAAAAGGGGCAAAAAATAGACTTGCGCTGAAGGAGGTACATAAGCCATAACTACAGAGTGGAATACTAAAGAGACATCGAACAGCCACATAAAACACATAATAATGAGCTACATCAAAGTTAGCAAGCACTCACAACATCCTAGAGCCATGCTTTCCTTCAGAGACATTCAGGAAAATTTCCTAACAGAAATTAATCATATTTTTTTTGTTTGCATTAAGTTGCCTGATTATTGAAGGTATAATACCATGATGTTTGGTCAAGTGTTGTTTCATGTTGTTTATAAATTTTCAAAATATCTTTGCTATTTTGTCTTTCCTTTTTTCACCTTTTTTATTTATTTTACGCTTGTCCTAGTCCTAGAGATTCAATGTAAAAAATAAAGAAATATAAAAAAATATATTTTACTAAAGATTCCTGCAAAGTAAGAGGCAATAAAGAGAGATGAAAAATTAGATATGTGTGGAAAACTAAGAAAAATTACTACAAAATTATTGTGTATAATCAATTAAATCAATCAATTTTGTCAAATATATTCAATTATCATTATAATCATAATATTATTATTACTATTTGATTATTATGTATTATATTATTTATTAGTCTAATATTATTTATTTGTGCTTATTTAGGATAAATATATTAGCCTTATTAGGAAAGAAAAATGATTCCTTCATTTATTATCTGCTTACAGCACATCTTATTTAATGGTAATTTCTACATGTACTAATAGATTTTAAATTAACAGTTTACTGTGAACAAATGATGCACATTTGTAAGGTTAGTAAATGCTTAAACAAAATATAGCTCAAAGTTAATGTTAACTAATGCATAAGAAAATGAGAACATATGTCACTGGACCACATAACAAGTATGAAATTGAGATTTATACATCATCTGAAAGCTGAATAAATAATGGTTTGTTTGAACAAAACAATAGGACAATATTTGGCTGAGATACAACTATTTGAAAATCTGATATCTGTGGGTGCAAAAATATCAAAATATTGAGAAAATCATCAATGTTGTGGAAATGAAGTTCTTGTTCATGTATATAATATATCAAAAATTAAGTTTTGATATATTTACTGTAGGATTTACAAAATATCTTCATGGAACATGATCTTTACTTTAATATCTGAATGATTTTTGTCATAAAAAAGAAAAATCGATAATCTTGACTCAAGCAATGTATTGTTTACTCTACTTATAAAAACAGAGTATCCACTAGTAGACAAATCAGACTATTTTAATTTCTAAAAATCCCATATTTTGTGTGCCCATATGCAGTTAATGTTTTAACACACACCCGCTCATTTTTCACCCTTTCTCTTTGGTTTTCTCTCGATATCTCCACTCATTACTCAACTATAGGTGTCCTGGCCCAGTGGAAAGAGAAATATAATAGCTTAGTACATTTTATCTCCAAAGGAAACTTCTGTATGTATGTCTCTCCATGTGTGTGATAGATAGAGAGTCCACTGTGTTCAACTCAGATAAAGCAAATCTCTCGCTTGGCGTCTCCAAGGAGCCTCTAGGCAAAGCAAATATCAGTGAAACCCAGTGAACCAATACAACTTATGAAGAAATCATAAAGGTATATTGGCAAAGGAGGTGTCCATTTGCCGTTCTATTTCCTTATGCCTGAAAAGTGTTAGCGGCGTCTGCCAGATCTCCCAGTGTCTGAAAGCAGCACGAGCACCACATTGATCCATGATTGACTGCTGAGAGGAAACACACAATGATTTCATTTCCGTACCGCGCTTGACGTATGAACGCTCGCTTCGTACTAGATTAGATTTTGTACGTGGCTCGCAAGAACAACACAGCCCAAATAAATGAATTTTTGGATTGGATAAATTGGATTCTGGTTGTTGTGTAGGATGCATGGCCATGAATGTCTAAAAATGTTTTTCAAGTTAACAGATGACCGAAATAGCCATATGACCACGTTTGCCTCAGTAAGAAAATAATTTGACATGCAGCAACTGTTATGTGCACTCAGCATTTGGTTTTTATTCGGCATTAAATAAACCTTGAATCTCCGTTTTACGAAAGATTCTTATAGTGAAATAAGGTTGGATATTTAAAATGAATAAAAAAATAAAAATAAAAACTCGGAAAGGTTCTTTGGGGAACCAAAAATAGTTCTTCTGTGGCATCACTGTGAAAACTTCCATTTGCAACCTTTAAAGGGTTAATTCACCCCAAAATGGAAATTCTGTCGTTAATTACTCACCCTACTGTTATTTCAAACCTTAGAACACAAATTAAGATATTTTTATGAAGTCAGAGAGCTTTCTGACCCTCCATAGACACAACTAAAATTATCCATGTCCAGAAGCGTAGTAAATTCATCAGTGAAACAGGATGTGACAACAATGGCTCGTTAAGTGTTTGCGACGTTAAGAGAATATGCTATATTCTATATTTATTGGCATCTGTCGCTTTAAATTCTCGAGCTTGTTAAATCAGGATAGATTCTGATTGGATGTCAGCGTTTATATCGTTTATCAGCTGGAAAAAATCATGCTGAAAGTTCCAACTACATCATTTCTCTGTGCCTTTATCATTACATTGATGGTGTGGACTCTCTATTTGTTTAGTTTTTTTATATTGAGAGTGATTTTTACAAATATATCTGTATCGCTATCTTTATAGTTGTCCTGTATCTGGTGTGAACAGGCCTTTATTTTTAAGAGTGTCAGACAAAACTCTTAGAGAAACGTTTGGTTTTTCCAGATTAACATCCTTTCATGTCTTATTCCTGGAGTAGATGTCTAATAAACAGGAAATGGATGAAGGTGAAAGAACTCATCTGACTTGCCTGGAATGATGCCTATCAGTTAATCAATACCAGAGTCTTTTTTTTTTTTTTAAGCCTTAGGAAAAGTGGTACATTTGCATCTGTCTGTACTTAAGCAGGCCACACTATCACAGCAGTATTTTAGATTACTATGGTTACATACGCCAGCTCATTTCTGCATTTCTGTTAATCAGCCACTGATTAAAGGAAATGTGTCTTAAAGTCATTGTGACCTTGTCCTGCAGTTTTGAGTGCTTTCAGTCTAGCCATTGGGTTTGTTTGATGAGACCCTGAGTTTTATGGATTTAAATGTGATTATTTAGTTTTGGAACTATGTGTTAGTGGACAATCTGTCATTTATACATTACATACTATTAAAACTTCTGTAAAAAAAAAAAAATAATAATAATAAATTTTCTCATTTACATATTGTCTGATGCAATATACCAAGCACAGCACAAATTAGCATAGTTGCAAATAATAAATTAAAATAAATAAATAAGCAACAGGTTAAAGAGAACCAGAGGCCAAAAAACAATGTGTTCGTCAGGTATTTAAAATAAATTAATACATGTGGGAAAAAATCTTTTCTATTCTAGCATGCGCTCTCTGTGTTCTGCTGTGCTTCCTCCTAGCAACAGCATTAAATAATGGCGCAATGGCAGTAATTTAATGAGCACAAACGTTAGTAAACTGCATTGAGTGATTCATTTTAATACTCTCCTCCCATATCCCATACAGTCTGAAAGGGAAACACCTAAAAATGCATAATCAGGCACAAAAATAACTGTGTCCACGCCTTTTCAGTGATAATTTGTCACAGCGCATATTTAGTAAAAAAATAACAGTACTATTTTAATGCCAAAAGACTTTTGCATTGGTGCAAGCTGTTAGAACTGGCCCTTATAGTGTCAAATAAAAACAAAAATAACATTTTGAGAATAACCAAATGTTGGTTTCTTCTGAGAATTAAATTAAACTTGTGAAAATAATCATTCTTAAATTTTAGAATAAAGTCATGAAATATTTTGAGAATTACGTCAAAGTTGCATGACTAAAGCTGTGCTATAATGAGATTCAAATCATATTTTTTTGAGAATAAAGTTAAAAGTAAAGTCAAAGGGGACATTATGCTAAACGCAACTTAATGAACTTAAACATCTCTGATGTATCTCACATTTCCCTTGTCTTATAAACATTACCAACGGCCAAAACAACAACAACACTAACCCAACAGGAACTTCCTCCCTTAAGAAAAACATTTAAAAAACATTAACATGGCTTAATGTTGTAAGACATTGAGGATCAAACTGACTTTGTACCACCCATGGCAGATAGAAGCAGATACAAACAAACTGACAAGCCTAGACTATACAGTACACAAAATGCGCAGAGATTTATGTTAAGGTTTACATAAAACATATCACTATTTAACTTCACTATTTAGCTTATTATAAGATTATTCTTGAAACATTAGGATTTTTTTTTTATTTTTAGCGTGGCACTAAAACGCAGTCATAGGACACCATTATTCAGTTGTAGTTCTCAGACTGAGACAGTTATCTGCATGTGTGACTGTATATGCAAGAAAGGTGGGCAGCAGGGTGGCCATCTGGCGTAACGTGGCATTCATCAGTCAGAACCTGAGATGTCTGTCAACAGTCCACTGGGTACAGCTGTGCTAGTGACAGCCTAAAACCTAAAAGAGCTATGAAATAACAGTCTGAACTCTCATTCTGACGGCACCCACTCACTGCAGAGGATCCACTGCATTGCATCTCCTAATCTGTCGTATTTTTCATGTATTTTCCATGTTTTTACATAGGCATGAGTAAAGAGGATGAAAATATGACGCAGTCACAGTATACGAAACTAAGGTCAATAAGCACATAAATGACAAAATCAACATTGTAGAAAAATCTCTAACAAAACAATGTGGTACAAATATTAAATCTATCTACCGTATCTATCATAAAGAACATATGTAACAGGTAAAACATTTTTAGTCTGGTTAAAAAGCAATAACAGATTTATTAAAAGTTGAACCTGCAATATTCTCACTAGCCATGCTGCAGCCTCTTAGCAATAAAGATTTTATAGCCATGCAGATGGATTTAGCCTTAGAAAAAGGAGTATTCTGCTCTAGAGCAGCGAGTGTAAATAAATGAATATAAAAACAGTCAGATGCCGAAATACTGCTACAGAATAACAAAGCAACTGTTTCAGCTCTCTAGACATCAGCAGTCCATTTTATGGCTTTATATTGTGGCCTACATAAACATATTTCTATATTTATTTTCGGAAATGGACTGTATTTCATTGTTCATGGTGATTTGCATAGAAGCAATAAAACAGACAGGGATCATCTATTGTCCCTAGCAGCTCCATTTGGAATTGAAGCAAAGGTCAGCTGTTTCGCTTCAGTGGCTAAACAACACAGTGACGTAAAACTGTTCATGTACAATAGTTCTGTAATGATTCATCCATTTCTAGGCTATTTTAGAAATAACTCAGGTAATACCGCCTATTTTAGACTTTCTGCTAGAAAATTATATTAAGGTTATAATACCGTAAAGATAAAGCTTTCTTAGTACATGTGGACAACAATATTTCTATTATGATCTGCCTACAAACCACAACACTTATTGAACATGTCACAATTATAAAAGATGACTGACATCGACATTTCCAATCTGTCGAGTCTAAAATTTGTCTATCATATTTTGGTACTGTCAGTTTCATAACTGTCCACCACTAAGCAACACGCACAAACGATAAAACAAATTAACATTAATGACGTTTACTGAACAACAAAACTTTGGAAAACCAACTCAATGGCACTATATTCAGACTGGGAAAATCAATAGAGCTTGTAAATAATGATAACATGATGAATGATGATTCTCTAATTAGCCACTATTTCCCCAGTGCTGAGCTAAATAGAAGGGTTTCTGGAAATGAAAACTGGACTCAATGCTGTATCCCAAGATATTTCAACATTGAGAGACTGCTGCCTTTTCCTAATTTGACTTTCTCATTACTTTTCATCAGGGACTCGTGATACTGCCTCGAGTATTGTATTAACAAAGACCCACTTAAATAGCCTTTTATGGAATAGGAAAATTCATAATGGCCAATTAAATCAACCAGCTTCTCCAGTTAATACAATTTTCACACTAGAGCTTTTGGTGTGGATCCAAATCTGTTTGACATTATGAGATTGGTTTGTTTGGCTGGCAAAAAAAGGTTGTTTTTTTATCAGGTGTGCAACAATGTTTTAATAAAAAAATAATAACCACTAGTATTCAGAGTAGTACCAACTTACATAACTTTTAAACAATCAAACCCCATGACCTTGGCGATATGAGCACCATGCACTTCTGTCTGACCAAGAGGAATACCACCCATTGGTGACACAAACATACAGCCGTTTCAGACCCAAAAGTACATTTGTGCATTTTACAAATGGTCTTTAGTTACATAAGGTGTTAATTTGGAAAGTGCATGCTTCCATGGGAATTTAACCCATGACCTTGCCGTTGTTAGAACCATGCAATTAAAGAAAAGTACATTTATGCAGTATCTGCAACTTACACTGTATTCATGATGTTAAATGTTTAAGAGCAAGCATTTATTGGGAATTGAACCCATAACCTTAAGCCTTGCTGTTCTGCTCGAGCTAGGAATGCTACTTACAGTGTGTTGATGACACAAGCACAGTTTCAGAAACAGAACTACAAGAAAGTTTGCACTTCACAAACATTTCAGTGACTTACATAGTATTTAAGGTATGCATTTTAATAGTTGCATTCCAAAGGCATGGGAATAGAACTCATGACATTGTTGCGAGTACTATGCGCTTCTGTTTTGAGCTGTAGGAATGCAGTTATAAATGTGAAAAAATGTAACGTCCTTTTGTAAGAACTTTTATTACTCCATAATGAAAACTGCTATGAATGCTTGATTTTGATTGGTTTCTACATTATAAAGTCTAATATTTTGTATAATCACAATAAACTGTATATCAGACTGCTTTCCCTACAAGTACTGTAGCTTTGCTAGTTTCATGTTTTTTTGTAGTGCTCCATTTCTTTTCAAGTGATATAATTTCATCTCAAATCAGTCTTTTATGGGTATTTATTTATTTACTTGGTAGGTAACCATGTAATTAGCCAGATAATGAAGAGTCAGCCAAAAACACCTCCCTTTAGGGTTATTCAGGAACTCTGAATTTCACGTCAGGGTCTAAATGACCCTGTCAGGGTTTATTTGTGCTGCTGAGCATACATTATGCCTTACGAATCTTTGATGCGAACCGTGAAAGGACTCGAAGGGAGTCTTATCTCAGCATGAACACCCAGAAATCAGAGCTGAACTATTCAGGTCAAACAACTTCAGAAACTGGCACAGTGCTGGACTCTGACCTTGTGAGGCAGGACGACAGCTGATCCCCCGCTGATGCCCACTATGGGCACGGCCGTCTGTGTTGAGATGAAGTCTAGGATCTGCGCCACGGCCTCGGACCCAATGTTATCTTCAAAGACCACCCCATGCACCCTGTTAGCAGCCAGCGTGTCACAGATGCGCATCAGTAGGGTGCGCGGGTTGGTGTTGTTCACCAGCACAGTGATGGGGTTCACCTCCAGCGGCAGGTCCAGGAAGTTCTCCCGGCTCAGGCGCCCCTTGATCTCCGTCTGGTAGGCGGAGCCGCTGAACACCACCGCCACGTTCACGGTGGGCTCGACCATCCCAAACGGGCGGCAATGGCAGCGGGGGGCGCAGAGGACAGACAGCAGCAGCAGCAACGGCAGCCACAGTGTGTCGCTGAGACAGCCTAGATGAACGCCCATCTCAGTCACCTACTGCCTGGGTGGAAGGAAACAAAAAAAGGTGTCAGTCACAGCAGGGGATGGTGGAGTTCAAGGCAGGCTGAAGCACAGAATTAAGGCTTAATTACAGTCAGTGCCTCAGAAGGAAGTCAAAACAATAGTTAAAGCATTAAACATCAACTACATGCACCCGAATAAGTCAGTGGTGTCTTGTAATAAAGTAATAAAACTTTGTTACAGTAATTAAGTATTTTTGGGAGTATCTGTAACTTGAGTTTTTATATTTGAGTCAGCTTTTATTTTTACTCCACTACATTTCCTAATTAAAATGTATACTTTTGCTAAGATACATTTCCCCGAAGCATATTCGTTAGGAGAACACAGACAGCAAGAAAGCAGGCTTGACAAATCAGGGATCTGGCGTTTACAAGTTTGACTCTTAAAAACACTTTTGCTCACGTAAATAAGTGCGTGCACACACGTTAATTAAAATTTCTATTAAATCTCAAAATTCCAGGCATTCTAAGTTGCAGATGGCAAAAATGCTTTTTATATTTATAGAATTTAATATAGTTAACTTCTATCTACGTCACACAAAGAGTACTGTTTTTCTGCATATATTAGCATGAACAATAATCATTTTAAACAAATTAGTGACTTACATTTTATACATAATATTGTTTGTTTGTGCTCAATTTTGGCAACAAAAATATTTCCAAACAAAGACCACAGCACTGTTTTGAGCAATAGTGTTTAGCCTTATTCAAAGAATCAACTTTTTGAACTAAATAAGTGATTCAGTGATTCACTCATTAACCCAGTCAAATTCTGTGTATCTGAAGGAATCTCAATCCCTCATTAACAGTCACGACACCTACTGGCGGTTTTCATTTCAAATTACAACAATTTCTTTTATATTTTACATTTGTAAATATCAGTATTCAACGTTTTATGTTGCAAACAAAACATCAGGTCTATTTATGCATCTGTAGCTGCAGTTTAAATGCATCCATGTCCACTCTAAGATACAAAAACATACATCTAAATTCATATAAATGCTATTTCAGATGTTGGAATAAAAGACCAGATGAAGTTCTTCTTGTTCTTGCCCAAAATGGAAGAAAGAGTGAACACAGTATTGTTTACATACATTTTCATACATGCATGCTTATAATACTTCAGTACATTTAGGATTTAAAAAATACTTTTCATCCTAAAGTACAATAAATATCACTTACTTTTGGTATGGTGACTTCAACTTCTACCAAAGTAATTACATTTTTTAAAGTCTTGTTAAAATTACAACTAAGATTTAACTTTTAAATGATATTTTCCGGCGACATTCATAAAACAGAAATGATTAATAGGTAATTTTGTTGTCAATAGCAGAAAAAAGCTAATAATAAATTTCTCTCTATAAACTATAACATAATAAGGTGAATAATGAGAAATAAAAAAATACTATTTCATTAAAACAAATTCAGAATGATTTATTGGAACACGTTATTCCAAAGACAAAAAACACAAGTCTTTGTAAATCATTTATTAAAATGTGAAAACCTTAGAGAGTCTAAAGTATTTCGTGATGAAATACAATTTGAATAGATGTTATTCATTTTTACATTTTTACACATGGAATTTAGCTGTTGTGCACACAAAGAGAAAAAGGTGTGGTGTTGTAAAAGGATCAGTTTCATCCATGTAGCAACATTGCAATAATACTTCAGAATCCAGATGTCAGACTGGTTCTGTTGTCAGTCAGCATTAACACAGCAAACCATTTAGGACTATTCTTGTATTAAATGTTAAAGGCCATTAGATTTGCATGCATGTTTTGGGTCTGGGAGTCACCGGGTTGTCCAGCTGCTGCCCTAAGAGCCACTACTCTCAAATCACATCCAACAGATGGTGGCCACTGTAGAATTTTTTTTTTTCCTTTTCTCAACGAATGGAGAACGTGGGGATTTATGACCCCTAACTTGTGTGCCTTTTTGGCCTTTATTTTTGCAGAGCATCTAACATAATCCCTGAAATGAAAGGTCAATAGGCAATAGATGCTATAAATACTGGCCTTAAAGTTACATTATTGGATTTTAAATCTTGTTTTAAGCCACCAATATGGATATAAAAACATCAGACATAAAACCGAGGTTAATTTCAGCTTTCATTTATCATCTTCCATTTATAACTCGCCCAATCTTCCTTCACGCTCTGGGTCTCAGATCCAGTAATATCAAAGCAGTGATCCTTAAACAACATCCGTATCGCCGCGTGAGGTTATCCATCAAACTCAGCACTGTTTCTAAAGGGATTCAGGTCTTTGAATGGCTTTAGCTGTCCAGCCGCCTGCAGGCGAGGGCTGCGGAGATGCCACTTTTAACATGCTGACCAAATTTACCGTGTCTCATGAGCCAGACACCATGTAATCCTCCGTAATCCCTCCTAGTATGTCATGCTTCATGGCCTGATGGATCACCCCATCTGACAGTCTCGTGTGGCAGAGATAACTTTATTCCTGCACTGACCCTGCATGACATGTTTCATACTGTACACACTAACATTGAAAAGATTTCTTTAATTAAAAAAAAGAAGATATATATATATACAGGTCCTTTTCAAAACATTAGCATATTGTGATGAAGTTCATTATTTTCTATAATGTACTGATAAACATTAGACTTTCATATACTTTAGATTCATTACACACAACTG
>JAUMHI010000035.1:16581987-16624201 GCA_032359435.1 Enteromius unitaeniatus | reverse complement strand
TCAGTTGTGTGTAATGAATCTAAAATATATGAAAGTCCAATGTTTATCAGTACATTACAGAAAATAATGAACTTTATCACAATATGCAATTTTTTTTAAAAGGACCTGTATGTATATATATTCTTGTTCACCATGGCTGCATTTAACTGTAACATTGTAAAATATTATTAGAACTGAAAAAAAAGTTACCTAGGCTATTAAAATATTTTAACCTCTGATTTATTCCTGTAATGTGTAGCTTAATTTTAACATCATAGTGTTCTGGGATGGGGGGTTGGACTTTCATTGGTGCTGAAGCAAGTGGTTGAGGGCGGAGCGCATGAGAAGTATGACCTTTGTATGCGGGACAAGAAAAAAATCAATATATCGATATGAATAGGGATATAATTGAAGGGAAACACAGCCTTCTGTTGACTGTGGAGATATTTTTGCCACACTTCTGGGTGAAGGAGACCCAGAGGAAGCACAGCTGGAGCTACTCTGCTCTAGTCCGACTGTGGGGCAGGGAGGACTCAGGTTACGCACATTCAAGGGAACACTGAAATATTTAGGCACGGTTCCCGTGGAAGCAGCGCAGCAAGCCGACACCAACAGGTCCTCTCGCTAACCTGCTGTCCTGGGCAGTCCTGTCCTGCTGTCAAGGACACGAGAAGACATGGCATCTACGTGGAGGTCGTAAAACCTGGCGAAGGTGTTGGGTGTCGCCCAGCCCGCAGCTCTACTGATATCTGCTAAAGAGGCACCGTGAGCCAACGCATGGGATGAGGCCATACTCCTTGTTGAGTGAGCTCTCAATCCTATGGGGCAAGGCTCTCCCTGGTATAAATAAGCCCGGGAGATGGCTCCTACCACCCAGTGAGCCAACCTCCATTTGGTGACAGCATTCCCTTTCTGCTGGCCACCGAAGCAAATAAAGAGCTGCTGAGAGCGTCTGAAACTCTGAGTACGGTTGGTGTAGAGGCGCAGCGAGCGTACAGGACACAATAACTCTAAGGCTGGGTCTGCCTCCTCCCGGGGCAGAACTTGTAGGTTCACCACCTGATCGCGGAAAGGTGTGGTGGGAACCTTGGGCATGTAGCCGGGTCGGGGTCTCAGGATAACGTGAGAATCAGCCGGGCCGAACTGTAGGCACTTTTCGTTGACAGAGAAGGCTTGCAGATCCCCTACCCTCTTAATAGAAGCCAGCGTAATGAGAAGCGCGGCCTTCAGTGACAGATATTTTATATTGACCGACTGAAGAGGCTCAAAAGGCGCTGACTGCAGCCCGTTTAAGGCGACGGTGTGTGGTCTCGGAGGGTTAACCCGACGCGCACCCCTAAGGAATCTAACAATGAGCTGATGCTTCCCAAGGGACGCGCCCTCTACTGCGTTGTGATTTGCGGCTATGGCAGCGACATACACTTTAAAAGTTGAAGGGGACAGCTTGCGCTCCAACTTCTCTTGCAGGAAGGAAAGCACAATTGCAATCTCCGCAAGGACAAACAGACTCCATCTCTGAGCGTAAGCCTGCCACGTAGAGGGAGCTTGTGCTTGAGAGATGGTGTCTACAACCGTGCTGGAGAGGCTGGAGAAGTCTGCCGCGGGTGCCATATGGTGCCCAACCCCTGAGAAAGAAGGTCCTTCCTTCAGGGGATTTTCCAAGGAGGGGCTGCCGTGAGGAACGAGAGGTCTGCAGACCAGGTCCGGGAGGGCCAGTAAGGTGCTACCAGCAGGACTACCTGCAGCAGCTACCTGCATGCCAGTGCATCCCTGCCGAGCGCCCAAGGGGACTCGCGAAGGGAATAAAACAGCGGGCAATGGGTCGACTAGGGGAAACAAAGAGATCGATCTTGGCTTCTCCGAAGTGATCCCAGATCAGCTGGACTACCGGAGGGTGGAGCCGCCATTCTCCAGGGCGTGTGGACTGCCGTGAGACTAACACATGCTTGAGGTGCAGCATCGGAAGAAAATGACGCAGCGCTAGAAACACTGCCATCAGCTTGAGGCAATTGATATGCCAAAGCAGTCGGACGCCTGTCCAGGGACCCGAGGCTGCTTGGGTCTACGTGCCTGGAGTGGTCCAATTAATGGCGTCTATACATGTCTATGTGTAACATCCCCATGTTTGTTTACGTTCGCTGTTGCCCGTATGTTCCCCATGTGTGTTCTGTGACCTAGTTTCTGCTAATTATGTATTCCATTCAGGTGTGTGTTCCTCGTTTTCTGTAATTGTCTTTGCTAACGTGTGTAAACCTGCTCTTGTGTTGTTCTACTTAGATATTGAATTAAAGATGTTTTTGGTTGAACTGAATTCTGAACTTCTCCGTGCCTTCCCTCAGCACACCCGTTACAGAATGACGGACCTAAACAAATTTTCAAGGATCACGCCTGAGGTGATCCCCGAGCGGCTACCTCCTTTCCCCACGCCACGGGAGTGCGGCCAGTCACCCGCGATGACACTATCCGGCTCCAGACTCGCCATTCGGCGTCGCCGCATCTGCCCCGCTACACCACAGCGTGAGTCGGTCGGCCCCATGGAGTAAACTATCACTTAAAAGCCATTATCTGGTCCAAATGTGAGGGATATAAATCAAGTTCTGCTAAATGAGGGATTATCGATACACGGCAAAACGCAAAATGTAACAGACTGACCGAAAGCCTCATCAGTGACCTAATCAACCACATTACTTTTGTCGATGTGGCCATTTAATTCAGGTATATGTCAGACAGACAAATGAACCAAATTAAAACGTGGTGAATTTGATTAAAGCACATTACTGGGAAACACGAGCTAAAGCAACTTGGAGCATTTTATACAGTGACACTGACAGATTTCAACACAGCAGTTGGCAGATTGCACATGCATGCTTACTCGGAGGAAAGAGACGCACGACACACAGCCCGCGTAGCCTTGTTACACTTACACAAATATTCATCAAGTGGAACAAAAAGAAAACAGGCACAATCTCGGTTTTTCTGACATACACTGGCTACACACTCATTTAAGTGCACAAGCTTGTCTGTACGGTTGATTGATTACATTTACTTGTTCGCTATAACAGCTGTGAGAAATGTTCAGCAATTTATTGATATAAATTGCTACTGTAACTGATGTGAATGCAAACGGCGTGGTGCATTATTCATAAGTGCAAACGTACAGTGAATTGTGATGTACGTGAGTTAATAGGGTTGTAGAATCAAACGTTTTTTAAACCTTACATGTCTTGACTAATGTTCATGGGAAATTAATGAGCCTCCTTCCTGCATCTGGCTCGAATCTCATCAAATCTTTTAAGAATGTAATGTTTCACAACAACCAATAAAAACTGTTTATTTAAAATAATAATATAATATAACATATTTTATAATGTCAAATAACCACTCCACTTCCTCAGTGCCATTACTGAAATGAAAAAAAGTATATATATATATATATATATATATATTATTCATACAGCATTTATAAATTAATAAATATACAGAAAATAAGCATATAACAATAATTATAACAATGTGGTGCTTTGAATAGTTATAAATAGTAAAAAACACTTTATTAACATTATTTATATATATATATATATATATATATATATAAAACATATATTATTAGTGTTTCTAAATAAATAAATAAATAAATAATAGTGTTTTATGACGTTTTTTAATAATAATAATGTTACAAACATCACTATCATTATTGTGATGCAAAAAATTAAGGATTTACTAAGTAAATAAATAAATTTAAGTACTTATTCTATTATTATTCTTATTCCTATTCTTTTTCTTCTTTGTACAGTAATACTAAATATGTATGTCCTTTAATTGTGAGGTAAAATATTTGGGGGTAAAGCAAATCTCAAAATGTTTAAAAGCCACCTGCATCCCAATTATCTGCAGTTTGTGCTAAAAAACACCCACAACACAAATTTTGTCCTCTATCTAAGCTTAACTTCCAGAGCTATATATTTCCAGCAATCTGAATAGGTCATTTGTCAGGGAAAATGTAAATACTGTTAATTTCATAAATACTTCATTGAGTCACCCAACTATTCCAGCAGAAGTGATTGCTCAAATAATGATACAAATTTGGGGATGGGGCTATCTGTTTGTCCAACCATTGGCACATGGGGGAAACTATCCATAAACAAGCGGCATTAATTTTCCAATTCCCAGAAGTTGAGGAATAAAATACTTCC
Organism: Enteromius unitaeniatus; assembly: GCA_032359435.1. Taxonomy (NCBI): domain Eukaryota; kingdom Metazoa; phylum Chordata; class Actinopteri; order Cypriniformes; family Cyprinidae; genus Enteromius; species Enteromius unitaeniatus. The sequence continues at coordinate 16,620,029 of JAUMHI010000035.1, read as the reverse complement.
CTTTTAAGAGCTGTAATCCACCGATCTACAAGTCTATAATATATACTTCATTCCCCTCACCTCTCCCACACACTATTTTATTCTCTCACTCCCTGTGTGGGTTTAATATGTGTCACTGTCCTTGCCTGTCCCGAGCTGTATCAGTAGAAAGTTTGTGTGTCTGCTCAGATTAGTGACCTCTCTGATTTGGCTCATGTAAGTCAGTGCTGCCTCTGAGAACATAGACCAGATTAGATCAAAGTAACGCTTGCAGATCCAGCCTGGCATGAAGCGCCCCACCGTCTCCCTCGCATATTCTGCTCCTTATCCGCCAGCACTCTTATTTTGGAAACGTCTTTTGTTCGTACAATGTCTTGAGCAAAAAATACATGGAGATTAAGTGTGCGTTCTGCAGGTCTGATCAAATCTCTAGCAGCAGGAACTTAATACAGTGCTTCAAACCTCAAAGAAGTGTTCAACACCCTCTAGTGGAGGAAAGAGAGAAGAAAATCTGCAGTCACAAAACTCTTATTGATTGCCATTGACACCGTACATCAGTTTTAACAAGAGTACCAAAATATCCCTTTGAGCTCAACCCATTTCTGAAGCTTTCCAATATTGTTGTGCCTGGTAACCTCAAGGTCATTGTCTCTGCTGGTTAAGCATTTAAAAACAATCCCATTAAAAAATCCTATTAAAGTCCTCACACATTAGGACTAGAGTTTTTTTTTTTTTTTAAAGTATAGTTCTTTAGAAAGTATTTCCATCCATTCCTCATTTTCATTAATTTTCGTTCATTTTCCTATTCATTCGCAGCTTTCTGAGTCTTTGATATGTCAAAGAAAATAACGTTCTGACTCCAGTCCCATCACACTCTCACTCTGGTAAATTCCTCATAATGGTACAGTGACATTTAAAGATGCAATCTTTCCCATAACCCACTACTTAAAATGGCACACAAGCAGGAGTTGATTGTAATATCAAGCGAAAAAAGGTAAATACTAGGCCAATGTATTAAGTGCTGAAAAAAACCTTCTGATGAAATAAAATGTAATATTGCACAAGAATTAAAGCATACTGGCAAAATGGCATGCAAGAGCCAAAAGGCTCTTTAACATACTGTGTAGCTTTAGATATAATCACTATATATTAGAGATCATTGTAATTAAAAAAGCATAATATACTATAATATAATATAAGTGACAATTATGTTAATGTGAAATAACCATAAAATAACAACAAAGTGTTAAAAAAAAGTTTATATTCAAAAAAGATTAATATTTAAAAATAAGGTGATTTATAATTTTATGCTTATTTAAAATGCTTTGAATAATGTAAATATCAATAAAATTATAAAAAAAAACATTGAAATTACTAAGTTGAAAAAATGTTTATATTGCTTCAATGATTTATATATTATTTATAAATGATTAAAAAATACGTAGTAGTAGTAGTAGCAGTAGAAATATGGTGCTTTAACATGTTTAAGCTTATTTAACCTCTTAACTGTCACCCGTCCTGTCATCAAAAAATTAATTAATAAATTAATAAATGAAGATAAAAAATATAAGCCATTACTGTGGTAAAAAATATAAAAAGTTTTTTTTAAGGATGTAAAAAAAAATGTGTAAGTTAAATGTACATATAAAAAAATTAAATAAATAGAAAATATAATAAGCATTATTATTATTAATAAATCATTTTTAAATAAGTTTAAAGGTATAGTTCATCCAAAAATACAAATTTTGTCATCATTTACCCATCCTCAAGTAGTTCCTGCATGAATTTCTTTGTTCTTCCGAACACAAAGGAAAATAGTTTGAAAAAAAAAGTGTGTAAGTAGGCTGTTTTGCTCACCATTGACTTCCACAGTAGGAAAAATAATACTATGGGAGTCAGTGGTAACCAAAAACAGCCTGGTTACAAACTTTTTTCAAAATATCTTCCTTTGTGCTCAGCAGAACAAAAAGAATTCATACAGATTTGGAACTACACAAAGGTGTGTAAATGATGACACACTTTTAATTTTGGGGTGAACTGTTTCTTTAAATATGGTAAAAATACCATATGATAATAATAATTTGTATTTTTATTTAAGTAATAAAAAATGTTATTATTTTTTATTATTGTTGTTGTTATTATATGGTATTTTACCATATTTAAACATATTTAAATTATTTAAATAAGGTAAAAGAAAAAAAGAGTCAAGGTAAAATAAGGTTAAACTATGCAGCTTGCATAGAAAACTGATCTTATAAAATGGCCATGAAAGTGTCGGAAATGTGAAAGGATCATTTCAAATAAGACGCGCCGTCACTGATCACATTTTTGGACAAACAGTCGAGTCAATAAACAGGCGCCGTTATTGTCACATCAGATCAAGGTCAGTGCTCCATTTTAATCTGAATCTTCTTGACTGTGGCGCTGACGAATGTTTAAACTGCAGCATTCATTCAGCCTGCCATCAGATTTCACCTCTTAGCTATCGTAACTCCACATCCACCTGTCTGTCATCGGCCCTGACAACCTCCAGGTTCATATTTACTCGTGTTGTCTTGATTAAATGATGTCTGTCGTTATTGTCTCGTGATAAACATCTGTAACAAGCTGTCACATTAATGCGCAGATATACTTTCTCTCTATTCCGCCTGCAGCCGTTCATCATGATTCTCACGCGCCACGCTGTGCTTCCAGGTTACAGGCAGCTGACTGTACTGTACTTGATCATACAAACACCAGCATAACACGCAATAGTGCGTGTTAAAATAATGCAATATGAACTTCAGCTGTGACATAGAAACACCATGATGTGCATATAGTGGCTTGAGAAAGCATTCATACCCCTTTTATTTTGTTTATTCATTTATTTTTATGTAATTTAACTGCTTTAAATGACTTTTTTTCACATCAGTCTACAGTCATAAAGTCAAAACAAAAAACAAGTCTCGGAAGGGTTTCATTGCATAAGTATTGGCACCCTTATCTGGGACAGTTTAAATTAAGCTCATATTGCTAGTAGATGTTACTATACTTCAAGTGAGGTTAACTTAAGTTGATTGGACATGATTTGGGTTGATTGGAAAGGGTCTAACAAGCCACAATGGAAGATCCTTATAACAACCAGGACTCTGAGCTTGCCTCCTGGTCAAACCGAGCATTGATGGAGAAAGGTTAGTGGTGACCAAGAACCTGGTGGTCACTCTAGTTGATCATATGTGGATATAGAAAAAATCTACAGAAGGACAAACATCACTGCAGCCAGTTTGGGTTTTAAGATTCAGTCCTCTCTTCAGTGAAGACAAGAATTTGAAAAAAAGCACCTGAAGGATCCTCTGATTCTCTGGTCTGATAAAACTCAATTCCAAGCATCATGTTTGAAGGAAAGCAGCTCTGCTCATCACCTGCAGAGTACCATTCCAAAAGTGTGGTGGTAGAAGCCTCATCCTTGGGGGCTGTTTTTCAGCAGCAGGGACTTTTCTTCAGAGTAGAAAAAGAGATTGCATTAATAAAAACCCAGTCCAGAGTGTTCAGAAACACAGACTGGGCAAAAGGTTCACCTTCCAGCAGTACAATGACCCTAAACACTATAGACAACATGTGAATGTCCTTGAGTGTCCCAGATGCCTCAGCCAAGTACAAGGGTATGAATACTTATGCAGTGTTCTTATGGTGTATGGAGTGTGTAGGTTGATAGGTTTGGAAAAAGTAAACATGGGGGAGAAAAAAAGAGTTACTTTCATGAATGATAAAAAATCATTTTTATGAATACTTTCACAAGGAACCATAACTGATAACAAAAATAAGAGGCATAATCATTTGTAATTTTTCATTTAATTCTTTTAATTAATTTTTTCATAATATTATGCTTTAACCATAACTATAAACAAACTTGATCTGTCACTACTAATGCTTAACAAAATAAAGGACCCACACACATACACACACCTGCCAAACCATAACACACTAAATTCTACTAATAAACCTTTGCTAACCTGCCAACCATGACCTACTAAACCTATAACCACAAAAACACATCACACAACCCATACTTTCAATGTCAAGAGTTACTCTACTTGCCCTACATCTTCTTACAAGCTTATTGGGCTACTGAAAACACTTGAATATTAAGCTTTTGCGGTTCTAAACCTAAATTGCTGTGCCCAAAGATCCACTGTGTGAATTGCTTACCCTAGGTAAATTACGATCCATAAAACGGAAGCAAGTTAACCCGCGTGGCCTGGAGAGTTGTGCTGACTCTCTCTGTGGTATTGTGTTTGACAGTGTATTTTAGCATTTGCACGTGCTCATAAGGCGCTCATTAAGGCTGCTGCATGACTGTGGCTTAACGAGCCATTAAAGAGCCATTAAGACTCATTAAAGCACAGTCATGCAGCAGCCGTGCTGGCTTAACATGACACTGACAGATTCTGAGAGCTGCTGCAGGTAGTGAAACGCCTCACAAGATGACTGCTCTAACATTATACAGCTGTCCATATCTTACTGCATTTCAACGAGTAACAAAGAAAGTCTTCCAGTCTTTCTAATTTTATAGAGACCTGATGAGATCTTTTGAATTCCTGTTATGATACCAAATGTAATGCAACTAGATTTTTAAATCACTCAACTCAACAAGTTCCACATTTTGATGGATCATAAACCGTAACACAAACACACAAGGCGTGCTTCAGTTTAAGGAATCACTAGTAACTTAAATTCACTGACTTGGGAGTGACTTTAACATTTAGTTTGACATTTATGTCTACCAAACCATGACATCCTCTAATAAACAATAAATCATCAGTTCATGCATACATGCGTACTGTGACATGACAGTCACAGAAGTGTCCTGCGGTGTAACATCCGAACAACATTTTCTGATTATTATGCATGCATTTTATGACCTTATGTTAATTGATAGACTGTGTTGAATATTTGAACTTGTAAGCATTCATTTGTCACGCAACAGGACCATTTATTGAACTGCACAATGGAAAAAATTAAACACTTTTAAAAAATGCATGATACTAATATTTTATTGTATATTTGGTATTTTTATCATGATCATATCTAAATATTATTGTATAATTGTATAAGAAATCTAGTTATCTTGCATTTTTAAATGTTTTACATGTTGCATAGTATATGTATATGCATATTATTAACATATTTAAAATGGTCTGTCCTGGTTTTCTGTCAATTAGACAGATATATATATATATATATATATATATATATATATTTATTTGTAATTTGTGAAACTTACAAGCAGTCTTGGTGATTTTTTTTAATCAAGATCACTGCATTAAAGGATAAAGAATATGCATACAGTGGTTGCATTGCACATTAAATGCAAGAATGTGGAATGCGGTAAGTGGCTTTAGCATTAACACTTGGCCCTTATACATAGATACATAAATCTTATCTTAAACTCTAAGAAAAAAGGTTATAACCTTCACACGGCTTCTCTCTCATCAGCACTATTCTTGACCATCAGAAAGGACGTGGGACTGATCCTCGACCAGCATCTGGGACATTCTGTAAAGATCTCTATTAACCCTAGTCCTAGAAAGATGCAAAGAGTCCATCCATCAAGATCTTTTCCCCCAAACACATTTCTCACTCACTGTCAACCTTCTTAGCGCAACAAGCCGATTTTCTTTTTCTTTTTTTGGTCCGTTTTTGCGTGAGAGTGAGGATTTTTTTTCTCAGGCTGTTTAACTGTAATAACATCTGAAAGGCAGCAGATTACGCTGGAATTGAAAATGTGTTGCAGGGGCAACGATCCATTTTACTAGACACATGTAGCCATAGACTCCATATATCTTATATGGCACTGCTGTTAACGCCAGACTCCAGTGCATGCTGGGTTATGGTGCACAGCAAAAGCATCTACTGGGTTTTCATGTATATATAGATAAATATATGGTTGTGTGATGTGTGTGCTGTTTGGAGTGCGGGATCATGATAAGACAGCCTTAAGCTGAGGTTGTGGCATTCGCCACAGAATCTCCCCTCATCCAGATGTCACTGCACTGCTTTAACAGCAGCGTATCTGCTTCCCTCAGCTCACACACAGCACTTGCTTTCTCCAGCTCACACTGCCACCAACCCACTCACGCAGAGTAATCCGCATATAAACATACCACTTTGTTTTGTAATCTGGCTTGAGGATTGACACCCATTCGCCCCTCGGCCTCCCATGTGTTGAAAACGTAGTAACTTTCAGTGACCTTTTTCTCAGGGAAGAGACACAGCTGTGTTAGTCACAGTTGTGTGAATATTACAAGAAATACTTGAATGTAGTTAAGGCCAGATACTAAACTGGGTAAATTAAAGTTCCTAAATATCATAAGTTTGAAAAAAGCAACAGTACACCTCTTCTCTTCGTCACATGATTCATTTCCATCTTAAGGTTTGTGAACTCTTAACTCTTATGAACAATAAACCTGCACTTGTAAAATGCAAAGTTTAAAAATACATTAGCAAATGCATGCATTTGTAAAAATGACATCAATATTACAGATGTTATATTTCATTTAAGAGTCTTATGCTGCAGTGCAGGGGAGCAGAGACAAGCTAGATGTTTGCTGTTGTTGTTTTTTTGCATCCTACAGTGTTCTGTTTTCTTCCTTGCCAGAGGACATTATAGTGGACAAGGTGCACTTGGATTGCATTCTGAATACAAATACAAACACAAACACGTGTTTTGTTGACAGTTACACCTGAGCGCCAACGGAGGTTCCCCGCTACTGGAGCTTTGTGTGTGTTTGTGTGTGAGAGAGAGAGAGAGAGAGAGAGAGAGACACGCATAATCACATTCCCACCTGCAGTCAAAGGAGAAATGTTCATTTCCTGCCCATTTCTCAAAGGAATTACACTGATTGACAGATTATGTGGCCATGGGAGCTTTTTGCTTAAAAACTTTACAATTTCCCTACATGACCTTGGAGCAATCCTGCAAGCTCTGCTCTTTTATCTGTCCCACAGTGGCCATGTCACGCTTGCCATCTAATACTGTTGAGTTTAACTCATTTGCATGACTAACCTCTCTACCTTTCAACATAAATTGATAATAAAGAGGCGTTACAATAACTTGCATTTATATTCTTGAAATGTGCTAACATCTATCTCTCCAGCTGTCTTTCTCTCCACCTATCTCTCTGTCCATCCATCTGCCCATGCATCCATCTATCTATCTGTCAGTCTGTCTGTCATTCTGTCTGTCAGTCCACTCATTTAGTCCCCAATTTATCCATCCATCCACCTTTCTTTTTTTCTTTTTCTTTCTTCACCTTTCTCAGGTTAAGCTCACTTGTAATTGAAAATGAAATTTGCATTGCATGTTTGAATGCTATTCTGAATACAGCCAGTTGTTAAAATGCTTGATGCATTCGTGCCATTAAATAATATTTTTTCGAATTCTCCATATTTTGAGAATGACCGTTAAGAGTGCGTCGTTGTTATCAGATTGTCCTCACCAAGGGAGTCAGTTTAAAGTCATTTCAACATTTCATTAAGCTGATCAGCTCTGGGCAACACATAATGGAACAACTTGCTGACGAAGCATTGTCCTGTATGGTGTGATGCAGCGCTGGATGTTGTGTCTGAGAGACAGATCTCATCAAGCGGTGTGAGCCGTGCCAGTCACTCATCTAAAATACTGGACAACAAAGCTGCCTTAAAGGAGAAGCTCAGCCAAAAATAAAACATCACCATTTACTCACCCTTTTGAATCTGTATAACTTTTTGCTCACACTTTGGGAATGTGTGGAAAGTTTTGATCAGTTCCTTACACTGAGCTATTTTATGGATTCATACCAGACTCAAGAGCAGCGTGAACATTCTATAAAACATCTCCTGTTGAGTAACACAAAGATAGGGAAGTCATAAGAATTGTTAATTTTGGATGAACATTCAAAGTTCAAACGGTTGAATTTACTGCGCTGTCATTAAGGCTATCAGCATCATCTTCATAAAACCACATCTATTCATTAAACTGCCAGCAAGAGCAGCAGAGTGTCTCTGTGCAAAGATTGAACGTCGTTCTGTGGCATTGGGTGATCTCAGACAACATAATGAATGTAATGTAATCCCTCACATCAACTGTTGAAATGATTTAGTCCCACTGTTACTGAAGTGTGTTTGCTCACCTGTGGTTTAGCTCGGTTAGTGTTTGTATTACACAAACAGGTTTTTGTGCACATCTAATGTGAGGAACATCAGTGTGTGTTTGGTGGATATGTGTTCCGTGTTTGGCCGTAGTAGGGATTAAGACAGCATCTGTTTAGAATCGTCTGTTTGACTGCTGATTTGACCTATTTGCACTGGTCGACACCCTGCTTTACAGAAAACAAACCTTACATTCAAAATACAAAGTTTGTGAAGAAAATAAGTGGTGCTTGTTCAGGCAAACGTTACTACCTTCATGCTAGTGTGCTGTAAAAAGGATTATTTTAGTAGCCTATTATTACTGTAATATTCTAATATTCTGATTTAAATGTAGGTATTTAGTTCAGTAATGCATTCATTATTTTACATTTTATTTTTTATTTTAGTACATGGTTACGCTAAAGTAAAATGAGAAATGCTCCATCCTTTTTTTCAGTTATGCAAAAGGTTTTTATGGTTTTAGTTAATAACACTGATTGTATGTCGTTGCTAAGGTTTTGCTATGCAGCTACTAAGATTAAAAATAAAGCAAGGTGACAAACACATTTCTGCTACAAAGTTTAAAAGCATCTATCTATCTATGGTTTGACATGCACAGGTTTCAGAAAACAGCTTGGTAAGAGATGTTACAGTTAGTGGTTAGATGAAATTTTATTTAGTGTACAGATTCGGGTGCGATTAGTGTTGTGTTGCAAGTATTGAGTGTTGACAGATAAGGCGAGTGAACGTTCGGCTTTATGCCGGTTGTGTTCTGTGTAAGCAGAGAACAGATGCATTGATCCCAGGGTTCGCTGGCTCCACACTGCACTGACTTGTCCACCACACAACAGGGTGGACAAACACACACTGAGACAGAAGAGCACACGGCATTTGAGAATCAGCACACACTCACCCAAGCTCTTTCTCTGATCATCTTCACTCATATTTAAGATTGTGTCTCTAACACTGTTTCTGATGCTTACTAATATAAAGATGCTTTAAGTAAAGTATCTAACATTACCAGTGTGATCAAAACTGCTGGCAAACCACTATCTATTAGATGTTGTCTTATTGATCATTTATACTTTTTTACCAAGTATAATATTTATCCTCATTTATTTTAAAACATTCCCCTACACTTTTTGCTGTGAAAATAAATGTATTAGTAAATGTACTGTTTTATTCTGTTCTATTTCAAGATTAACTCTTACTAGACTGGAACATGTTAAAAAGATGATCCGTAATATTTCAGAAAAATCATGTTAAAAAAGTAAAATTATGATTAATCTGGCTTTTGATCAATGTTCACTTGCACATCTCTGTATTCATGTATTATGTCACAGATCATTGTATTGTTATAGAATGTGTTATATGTTTTGCTCCACAATAAAAACAACAGAGCATTAATTACAAACATATCTTTTTACAAAGACAAATTATTGGGAGATAAAGAATGACAAATGATTTATGTAAAGTCTGCTATACAGTTACAAATATCTCATCGATATTGTACTATATGAGTCATAAAACCTAGATGGAACCAATACTTTAATGGGTTGAATTAGCTCTACAACTGAACAAACACCAATAAGGGAGGAAACTGAGCCACATCTAGGACGAAAAATATGGTAGAGACTTGGGCATGTTTTTTATTTTTTTACCTAAGACCAATAAGCAACCACCTAGCAACCACCTATAATTCTGAAACATCTCTAGCATTGTTACAAACTCTGTACGGTCTCATCTGTGTGAAAAATGAAAACAACTGTAGCTGTTCCTTTCAAAGGTACACATGTGTGCCTGGTCTAACTCCCAAGGGTGCACTTTAGCAACCTAAGATAATAATTTGCACCCCTAAGGCACTAATGTAGTTCTTATAAGGGTTAATTAGGTACAAAGGCAAACCTTTGAGTTTATTAGCCGAGTGACAAGATAAAGCTACAATTTTGCTGACTTATAAGAGGTTAACCTTGAGAAATCGAGTCAAGTGCTTCTTACCAGGTTGAAATGAAAACTGAAAAATTAGACATGATTTCTCAACTGATATACACAAGATGAGACAGAACGTAAAAGCCTGTGAATAAATCATGAATGAGGAGAGAACACCTCGTAGCCTTGACGTAACAGCCGGCCACTTGACGTAACTCTCCTACACTTCTATAACGTACTGTACAATGTGTCCTTCATAGTACACACTACACACACAGTGCCAACCCTACACAGAGCCTCTGTACATTTTGCAGCAAATACACTCAGAGAGATAGTTAAATCCGGTCTACTTGATTATACTGTAACTATGCAACACAATTAACCCATCATCAACTGAGCTTAATTGTAGACTTTATTCCTGCGAGGGCAAAGTTCTTTCTTATTGTTAAAAGTAAAATCATATCAGGTCATATCTCAGTTCACAAAACACTGTTCTATTAATAATGAAAATAATAAAAAGTGTTACTCTGAAAGGACTGCTCTGAAGGAGAACAAGGATACAAGGGCAATCAGGTCATTCTATAAAATCTTACATTTTTGTACATAAATGCTAATAAATGACATTTCTACTCATATTCCACACACATATATTTGAAAATAACAGTTTTTACTAATCATCTCCTGTTTAACTATTTCTTTTATTATTCCTGAAAAGCATCTTGATGTGACTGATGACTGATGAAGAGTTATAATTATGATTGAGATGATGTTCTTCCATTTGCCCTGGAGCATATATTTAGCTGGGCTCTTTCTAATTTTGAAACTGTCACCCACCACTGCGATTTCCTAATAACTTTCCCTGAACATTTAGCACAAGATTACTTGTGATTGGATCTGATAGACCAGCTTTCATCTTTTTCTAGCCATCCCAAACACCTCTCTTTCCATTATCCACCTTGTTCTTACGAAGCACCCACGAAAGTGGCACATTATCACAGCTACAGCGGGACGAATCCCAAATGCGTCAGTGTGTGCTCCATAATAACTGCTCCCAACAGTAATTACTGAAAGCTGTCATTGCTTTCTATCCAAGATCTCTCAGTTCACCTCTCAACGGAATTCAATTTCTGCCGCTTTAACATTCCAGCACAACGACTTTTAACGAGAATTGCGCTCCATCTGCTTTGAGAAGTGATTGATCTTTGTTGTACCTGCAAGTCAGGAACTATACTACAGCAACAACACTGTTTATTTTCTGGTGTCGATCTGACATACATGACAACTTTACTATTTCAACAAGCATCCAACCTGTGGGTGCACCAGCTTGAGATGACACAGTTGTCCGAACACAGTCAACCACTTTCAGGATGATTCATAACCCAAACACACTTAGCATTCATTTCACACTGCTCAAATCCAAAATAGAATTGCCAGTTCTGTCACTAAAAGCAGAAATTAACAGGTGCGCAACTTTAAAAATCCCATTTAAAGTGCATCTACGTGTATATGTGCTCCAGAAACATCCCTGCCAGAAGTGAAGGTGATCAGTTACCTGCTTTGGCAAACCACATCCAGCCCGGACGCCCGACAGCACATTTTCTCCTCTGTGACTCGTCCTGATTTTTTTCTTCTTCTTTTTTTTCCCCCCAGCCCCCCTTCTTCTTTCTCTCTCTCTCGTGGTTCTTGTTTGATTCTATTTCAGTGTAGACAGAACAGCCCACTGTGACAGTGGCATGGTCTGTAGCAGTTTGGCAGAAGGTCACATCATCTTCCGTGAGGGGAGGGTGGGACGGATGGAGGGAGGGGAGGGTTGGGGGGGTGGCGTGGAGAGATGGAGGGAGAGCGGATGCCAGAGGAGAAATGAGAGGCAGGAGACAACCGTCCACAAGTGTCCGGGTGCAGACGCGCATAGAGCTCCTCGTCCAGAATGGTCACTGGTTAGGTAGACGCATGTGTCTCAGTTCTCATTGGACGGGTCCAAATTTGCATCCAAATCAGACATACATTTGCAGTTTTGTTTCAAAAAGAACATTAGGGTATAACTCAGTTCTAAATTGTCGGTTATTCTATACAATTGGAAATGGAATTTTCGTTGTATTCCAAGTTCTTTTCAGTCTGACGGACGAATTTCGTTTACTTTGTTACCTTGTTTCCAACATGTTCTTCAAGTGTAGTCCTCATTGCAGTAAAAGACACCATGGATTACTCCAAAAACTGGCAGTTAGAAGGGCACACAGGTGGCACAGGCCGACAGTTTTAGCAGGCTGTTGATTACAAGCCAACAGATATTTTAGCCTCTGATTCCCTGGAGTTTGTAATTATTTTCTTGACTTCTGTAGTTGTAAAGCGATGTCCCGTTCGCAGGTGCCTCATTTCAGTTTCCCCTGACCCCTGATGTTTTGCTGGAGTTAATGTGTTCGTCTGTGGCTGTGGAGTGCACTTGCGGTGCTCAGATTACTGTAGTTGTAATCCTGGCTCCTTCTGCGCTCCATATCAGAGGCAGGACTTGTGAGCCGTAATCATTATGTGGTAAGGATTTATTCTAACTCTCTCTCTCTCTCTCTCTCTAACCCTCCTCCTCCCTATTCCCTTCCTCTAGACCATCTTCTCTCTCTCTCTTTTAAATAACTCTTCTTAAACAGATGGCTTCCATGATGGGGAGGCATTTCTACTCTCATTCTTTGAAGTCTAGACATAATATTGGTAGCAATTTCATACTCTGAGAATGCAATATTTTCAGCATGGCCGCAAATTTTACTTTATAATCTTATTTGTAACCGTATGCTTGTGTGTTCCACATCTAGTTTGGGTTTTACCATCGACAGCTCAAATGCTGTAGCATAATTAAAGTTTTTCTGGAGCTCAGGAGGTGCCTTTTTCTAGCCGACTTGCTTTTTTAGATGGTGAAATAGGTGTAATAAACAGGCAGAAGAGATCCTACATGTTTGAATTCTGCAAGTGAACATCACTCATTCATCCATTATTCTGGTCCTGGATGTTGTTTGCCTAATTCAGCAGTCCTGGACTTCAAATATGCAGAGTTCAACTTGTTGAGCTTATGAGTATCCTCAAAAGTACATCTTTAAAACTTGCTTACCCTAGAGTTCTCCAAAATGGAACATTTTTAATTTACTCACCCGCGTGTCATTCAAAACCTGTTTGACTTTTTTTTTTCTTCTGTGGAACACAAACGTATTCTGAAGGTTTTCTGAAGAATGTTTCAGCTGCTTTTGTCCATACTGTAAAAAATCAACGTGACCGGTACGGTAGAATATTCAATCTCTGATCTGGTTCGTTTGCTCGTTTCCATGACTGCATTACAATGTTTTTTCCACCAACAGGCAACCTGTATTGTCAAAATGTTATTGGGTGGAATCTCCATCAGTGGGAGAAATCTCACACATAGACATATATATCAACCACTCCAAGCACGTAGATGCGTCTGCCATATTGGAACAGTCAACTTGACATCATTCGTCATACTGTAGGTTTGGACTATTGGGTTCACAGTCCATTGTTGTGGCATCTTTTGAATATTCAGTAATTACTATTGTAAATGACGTCAAGTCAAGGCAACAACAACATGGTGGATGGTTTACGTATTGCGGCCCATAGAAACAGTCACTAATGAGGCATCTAGGTATATATAACTATGATCTCACTGAGCAAAACAAAAACAGACATTCCAACACGGAATACAATTTTTCAAAGTGTACAAACAAGTATGTGAACTTGATGTTTACTAAATATCTGCAATTGTATTATGGTGTTTTAATGCTTTAGTAAAGTCAAAAAATTACTTCCTTTTAAAGGGGTAATTGGATGCCCATCTTCCACAAGCTGATAAGCAGATGCATAATGACGTAGTGGAAAACGTGCATGTGCAAATGTTCCACGCTTGCGCACCTGTTTATTATGTTCCTTATTGTCTTCGGGAAACACCATTAAAGGGAATATTTTCCTCATTTAGATTATATAGACAGATATAGCCGATATAGACCCATACAACAAACACAAAACACAACAAACATTTAAAAACAACAAAATTGACCCGCCGTGAACTGTTAATGAAAAAACAATGTAGCCTACAAAAATATGCCGCCAGTTGTGCCGCCTGGCCATCAATTGTTTCATCACATGATTACGATTTATGATGATTTTTTATGGTGAAAAAACACACACCCTGGGGTGGATTTTATCCTTATAGGGTGGTTGTGTACACAAACTGCCAAAAAAAAAACAGATAACCCTTTAAATGTATGAACATGTACTAATTAAGGATGCTATAACCTTCTATGATGCCATTTAGGATGCTACAGTATGAGATAGGGTGCTACATCTTCTGTCAAAGAGAATCAATCACAAAACTTTGAAATACTCAATTAATCCACATAATTTAAATGGGAGTCAAAAATAAGTGAATATAATCGTAACCAGTCTCTTTTGCTTTGACTATGTTCACACTATATTTATAGGTCTAATCAAAATAACATCTGTTGGTATGGACAGTACAATCTGTTGGTTCATAGGATCCAGGTTTGAGGCCTGGCTCATGTCCTCATCTCATCTCTCTCTCACTACCGTTACTGACTCTCTTTGCTGTCCTAAAAATACCAGCTAAAAGCCCATAAAAGAAAATCTGGTAATAGAGACCATTATATGGTCTTAGAGTCTAATTCTGAACTTAAAAACATTTTGCAGACATATGCAATAAGATGTTAAGAAAAGGAATTCAACTACACCAATCACGTAAAGTAGCTAAACATAGTTGAGAAATAAAAGCTAGATATTACTGTTGGTTGCATAGCTCTTCGGTTGTAAAACAGTTGTCAAATATGAAATGTTTTGTGACTTCCATCTTACCTTGTTAAACTTTACTGACACTGAAATTCATGCTCTGCATCTGTGAACAATAAACGCAGTCTACATTCAGACAGGCCAGCCTAGAACATTTTTGGCAGGCCATTTTCTAAACATTGTCTATGAGGGTTAAGTTACGACCCTGCAGCGTTCATAAACCACCCAATATTTTAACATGCAAAAACTTTTATGTCTTCTTTGTAAAAGTTAAAATGTATTTTAGTAAAGCTGTCTAAAAATGTAATGGCCTGGAGAAAGGCATCCTTTAGCAGTAGCTGCGGTTGGACGTCAGCGTTGATTGTGGCCGTTAGCACGTCAGCAGTACCCGCTGGTGAGGAGTTGGAGATTAGCTTGAACGTTCGTGAAGCAACGGCAGAAGGGACACAGGAAGACTCACAGGTGGCCGCTGGGCGGAGGAGGACACACATGTCAGGATGAGAGAAAGAGAGAGAGGCAGAGATGGGCATATGCTGTCTCTCCACGACTTGGCCGAGACGTTTCAAATGGTACAACGCCGAACGGCCAACAGGAACAACAGGAGAGAGATATAAAAGAGGCAGACGAGTAAAGAGGCAGCGCTGGCACGTGCGTTTGAAATCCTGACACGTAAAGAACGTGCTCTTCCTCGTCATGTGGAAAAGTTGGTATTATTAGTCAGAGGATTGATGGAAAACGGGAAAAGGAGGGGGAAAGGCCCAACTTGGCATGGACCAAATCTCAGGGGAGACGTCCAAATATAGCCAGACGTCTCAGAGTATTGAACAACAGCAGCTCATCTTACGTCCTCAAACCTGCCTGTCCCTCTTTCCAATGCCCTCTTGCTCTCTGTTCTGCAACTCATCTTTGTTTTTCCTCATCAAAGGAGCATCGCAAAGTGTGTTTTACCTCACCATTTGACATAAGCTGAGCTGCATCTACAGTTCCACAGATTAACAGGCGCCTAACAAAAAATTAAAAAAAAGTGTTTAATTTAGGAAGCAAAAACCAAATCAGAAGTACAATAGAATCATCAAAGTCTATAGAATACCCAGGATGTGTCCCTCATATAGTTTTGCTAAAGTCAACCAATTGCTATAGAAACAGTCAGCTTTCTGAGACATGCATCTATAGAAGTGCACATGCACACTAGATGACCTAACCTGAAAAACAAGCTTTTTAACACTATTTTTTAAATGCTTTTTTGATATATACTTGTCAGATTTTATAGGTGATTTTAAATCTGTTTAAAAAATATATATTTTTTTTTTTACCCAATTGTGTGTGCTTTGTGGGTCAGTGTAGGACAATACCACATACAGTCTGTACAGTATAAAAACCATTACACCTATGGAGAGTCCCCGTAAATCACAAACACCAACGTGTGTGTGTGTGGTTTAGACATACACTACATTTGAAACACTTTGGGTGGGTTAGTAAATATTATGTATATTTAAATACACATGCATGTATATATTTAAGAAAAATATGTTTATACATTTAAAATATAAATATATAATAAAGATTTTAATAATAAATTATATATATATATATATATATTAAAATGGAAATTAGTAAAAAAAAATTGCTCCAACTTTTAAGTAAATTATAGTTAATAATAATAACCCTGAAGTACAGTTATAATTAAAGACATACTTAACCATATGAATACATCATTGAGAAGCCTACACAACGTTCTGATTGATCAGAGATTGTTGGTCAGTGTCGTATAAGGTTCAAACGCATTCATGGCGTCCTGAGGAATAGAAAGCAGCTGATTTTCAGCATCTGGGCGAACAGCTGCATCCAGCCAAGCACTGGAACTGTTTGACGATGCCAGACCAGATAAAACTTAAACTACATTAAATTGTGCACTTATTAAAACTTGGTGTACACTCTTAAGGGCTTGTGACACTCAATTCCGCATTTAATTCCACACACTTCAATTGGTGAATGAAATGAACACATATACATTTGCACGTGAATGTTACAGCTCAAGTTTGGTGAAATAACTTATTTTTACGGGTATAAAATTTTAATAAAATACATCAGGTTTGATAAACGAACGGTTTACTGTGCTGTCTGTCGAATTATAATCTCCCTCCTGCGATATGTGTGCCAACATCACAGAAGCATAAAGCAGTATTATTCCGCCCCCTATCGATGGCGCATGGAAGCTCCCCGGAGTGGGAAAAAAAATACAACACTATTTCCAGGTTCAAGTTCCTTGAGAAATTACTGCAGGCTTCCCTACGAACAACTGAAAAGAAAGTTGACTCGAGTTGATTGGCCTGGGAAATCTACAGATGAGAAAACAGCAACAAAAAAAAACCTCTAATACCACTAATACTTTTGTTGACTACAGGTTGTGGTCTGACTGAAAAAGATTTCCAACTGACCTTCTGAACTTCTCTCTACTGTACACACTCATGCAGTGTGACCTTCAGTCTTTACATTGCTTTAGTTAAAGTTACTTTAGTTAAAGTTTAGTTACGTTTAGAGTTACTTCTTCTGCTTAAGCTTCTTTAAAACTATTACTATTGTGTATAGTGCTATCAAAACACATAGGTATTACAATATGAAGGTGATTTATGAGGGCATTTTCAGTGTCCCCATAATTCAAAAGGCTTTTAAAAAAACACACTAAATGGTGTTTTTTGGAAAATCTACAAATGCAGTTTCCTGTAAGGGGTAGGTTTAGGTGTAGGGTCAGTGTAGGACAATACCACATACAGTCTGTACAGTATAAAAACCATTACACCTATGGAGAGTCCCCGTAAATCACAAACACCAACGTGTGTGTGTGTGGTTTAGACATACACTACATTTGAAACACTTTGGGTGGGTTAGTAAGTTAGTAATATTTTTTTACTGCATTTATGGTTAATAAATGGTTAAACAAATAAATGCTGCCTCGGTAAGTAGAAGAGACTTCAAAACTTATGCCCAACTTTTGACAGAAGTACTGTAGGTATGTTTTATATAAACACATTTTATTAATTTATAAGCCGGTTTTCTTTGTCGGTTCTTTGTACCTTCAAGTGTGGTTGCTTTGCCCTCCCTTTTTTTTTTTTTGCTGTCGATGTGCTGCTTTTCTCAGAAACGTCTATGAGATGCATAAAGCAATAGTCTGACAGGAAAGTACCTTGGCAAGTTAATGCATTACCACATGAGATGTTTCCTTGTCACGTTTGCTGATTTAGGACAGGATGTTGCACACAGACATTAACTGCAGTTAGTTAGAGACTGACGAATCATTATATTGGCGTGGGCGTGATGGTTTCAAGAGTAGTTGATCAAAAAAAAAAAAAAAAAAAGTACATACAATAAGATAGTTGAAAAAATTAAAAATTTTAGAAATTATTCATTTATTCATTTTTTTTAAATTAAAAACATCTGGATTTCATTTGATAACTGCAAAGGCACAACCATTCTCATGGTTCAGATTACTCAAAACACTGCCACACTTTTTTTGTTTTGTTTTTTCTTCCTTTTTTGAGCAGGAAATGGAAACGTCTTTAAAAAAAATTTAAAAGGGAAATTCATTTTGTTATGAAAATGGCTGTCATACAGAGAAGATCTCCAGATCTTCTGATATGTTTTCTTCTCTCAAGAGAATCAGAGGGAAAGAAAAGCATCATGCTGGTTTGATATCAGTCAGCATCTGCAGAAATAATCCTAGGTTAAATATGTTGAATGATATGGGATATAGAGTTTTAATGTACTGTAGTTCTCTCAAACTGATCATTAAACACATAAAAAGTGTTAAACGAATGAGACTTCAGTAGGAAATGGCTGAAAGATCATTTTGCTCCCTACTTTGACATTTCCTAGCTACTATGGGCAGTGGTGTTAAGTTTGTTTGAAGGGTTCTAGTAAAATATCTTGACCCAATTCTCAAATACACATCAAATATGCACTAAACAGTGTTAGACAACGCTGTACACATCGAAATTGTCACTTTGTGACCATAGAAAAAAGTAAGGACAGAAACATTTAATGTCTTGCACCAAGCTCAGGACGACATTTGGCAAGAGGAAAAAGTGCAACAAAATAGAACCAGATAAAACAAAAAAAAACAGACTGGGAAAAAAAAATAACTCTCCTCTCGTTTCCGGCAAACTACTGTAATTTGCAGAGATATGTATAGACTAGCCCTAAAAAAATGAATAAATAAATAATAAAACCAGGCTGAATCACATACACCCAGTAGACTCATGGGAATTTGAGTTTTTAAAGAGGCGGGCTGTAATATGCTTAAAACATTTAATGACATGGCAGTCACTGAAGGCATCAAGAACTTAAATAGGTACCACTGACGAAAACAACTATCAACACTTCGAGAACCACGGACGGTCATTCGCAAATGCACAAAAACACACGCGTTGGCGCTGGCCGATAAAAACGATAAGGTCCTGTGTCA
This sequence comes from Enteromius unitaeniatus, assembly GCA_032359435.1. Classification (NCBI taxonomy): domain Eukaryota; kingdom Metazoa; phylum Chordata; class Actinopteri; order Cypriniformes; family Cyprinidae; genus Enteromius; species Enteromius unitaeniatus. Next base: position 16,600,714 of record JAUMHI010000035.1, on the reverse strand, counting down.
CTCACAATCACACAAACAACACACAGATAGGCAGAAAGTATACATCAACACACAACACGCACACTTACAGTCCATCTTTTCTCCCTAACAACCATTTCAGGTACAAAAAAAAAACAAGCTTGACTGAAAGTTTCATTCAGGTTTCAGTAGCCAATCAGAGTTCAGTCCATCGCCAATGACTCTTAGGATCCAGTTGCAGCAGGTTTTGTTTGTGTTCTTGCATCTTAACAGATATTAATAGATTGGAGAGCTTAGTGACCATTACACCCTGTCTAAGATCTTGATATGATCGCGATGGCGGTCGTGTTATGAGTGTGTGAGGGCGAGGGGGCACTATCGGTGTGTCTGTGTTTTAGTGAACGCTTGTGTATATGTGCATTTGAGACGTCGACAGGCATGGAAATGTACATACGAACATCTGAAATGTTGTGTACATATGCAGCTGCAGCATTTCTGTTTTCTTGATGCAAGTGCATGAAGGATGGGTGAGTGTTATGTGGAGTGCGTGCTTGTAGGTGCATGCGTGTGTATTCAAGTTCTTAGTTATCCATGCTTCCTGTGGTGAACAGCACCCTCTGGTCGGTTCGAGCCAGCTTCGCGGGCGGTTCTAGAGATTCGTCCCCGATAGGGCCCCCATCAGACTGCAGAGACAACTCTTGACACTCATCGTCGCTGTCTTCCTCCTCCTCCTCTTCCTCTTCTGAGACACAAAGAGATGGTCAGTTATACAAATCATCAGACATGATTTTAAAATTACTGTAAACTAGAAATATCATGATACATGCGTGAAAATAATATATTTTTATTATTACCAAATCAACTTATTTTTTGATTTTATATATATATATATGTATATACACACAGTACTGTGCAGAAGTCTCAGGCCACTAGAACTTTCAGCAACTAAAAATGGTTTTAAGTGGGTTATTTCTATCTTTTGCGGTAGCGTGTCTGTTGAAAATATCAGTTTACATTTCCAAACATCTTTTTTGTCATTAAAGGTTTTTTTTCTTCATCTTGGAGACGTTGCCACAGTTCTTCTGGATTGAGTCTGTCTCAGTTTGTTCTGTTTCTTCATATGATTCCAGACAGACTGGATGATGATCAGATCTCTGTGTGGAGCACTGGCTGTTGTCAGACAATGATCTCACTGCATTATTACAATTAATGACAAAAATAATGTTTGAAAATGTAAACTGTTATTTCTGCAGAAGATAGAAATAACCCACTTAAAACCATTTTTTGTTGGTGAAAATGCTAGTGGCCTAAGACTTGCACAGTACTGTATTTATGTGTGTCCGTGTGTGTGTGAGAGAAGAGTTCAGATGCAAAAGCCTCTAAAAGCCATCTTGGTTAAAAAATGAGGTAATTATACGGAGTGAATGCTCTCCACACGTTGCATACGTTTATCAAGTACTTTCACTTTAAATGTTTCACTTCATATTGATTTGTTTATATTAAAATTTTTAATATAACACTTATTATTTAAAATTAATCAATTATTTCAAAATAATGATGATCCATCTGGTATTATTTCATTATTTTAAAATTAATATAAAAATTATGAATAATTATTATTAATAACAATTAATAGATCCTTAATAAAAATGTTTTGAACACATACACATACATATACAGTGCCCTCCACTAATATTGGCACCCTTGGTTTTTCTCTCCATTTTCAATTGTTTTACTTCAATGATAGGTTAGAATTTTGTGAATTGTTTGAATGAAAAATCAAAAGGATAAACAATGCAGATTTATTTTAACAGCCACCTTTGCTCAGATTTACCAAGGGGGGCAATATTAGTGGAGGGCACTGTACATATAAACCAAATCAATATATTTTATTTACTTTATTTTTTATTACTGCATTCAAAAATATAAATCATATGCAACTTTATAATTTTATTATAAATGTATTTTTAATATATATTTATATTTTTTAATCTTTCAAAATACAGATAAATATAATATATATTTTTTAATGGCATTAAATTATAATAATAATTATTATATATTTAATTGTACTGAGTTTTTAGTGTATTCCTTTGTTGTTGCTTAGGTGTTTTGAGAATTCTTTTTACTAAAACGTGCATTTAGTAAATAAAAAAGAAACAATTACAAATCTGTGGTTTGATTACTGTGTGTTTGGCGTTTGTGTGTAAAACTACTAACCTTTATCAGGATCAAGTGGGTTTAAACTTCGACCAAGGCTTGCAAACTTTAAAAGAGAAAATAAAAGAGAAAATTATGACATTTAAAACACTACAATCTGACTTCCTGAGTTCCTCATTTTTTTAAATCCTGTTATGAGACGAGTGACGCACGTTTGTTTTGTCTTACACACTGAAGTGTGAAAAGTGTGTATAAGAGTAGGTACAAATTTCTGTGTCTGAGTGTGCTTGTACCTCTCCCATGACAGCAATGGGAGTTTCACCCTTGGCCTGGGCGACTCTGTGCTCTATCAGGTAGTACATGTACTCATCATAAAGCAAGCGGATGAGGTGAAATGAGCCAAAGCTTGCAGCACTGCGGAGAGTCAGGTCTCTGATCACCATAGAGCTAAAAAGAGAACAAAGAAAAGATACAGGAAGTGTGAGAACCAGAAGAGGCAGTGTGCTTGGTAAGACACATAAAAGAGATGAGTAAAAGAGGGAACATGTTTGACATTACAGTTACTGGCTCCAACAGTCATCACAACTCTCTTCTAAAACCTGGCACGCAACATGAAGTATGTTACATACAACAAAATGACACTTTCTTTGGATGATTCATTGATTGATCTAAAAAGGGGGCGCTGCGTGTATCAGGAACAGCAACAAAACCTAGAATAAACATTTTCAAGAGCTTTATCGAGGTGGCCAACAAATCAGAGGAAATTAGGTAGAGTTACAGCATTAATTAAACATAGGTATATTTTATTCAGCCCAAAAATAAATATATATGCAATTTATCCATATATTTATTTAAATATTAAATACATTTACACACACACATATACATTGTATTTTAATATATATATATATATATATTAAAATACAATGTATTAATACTACAAAATGTGTTCAGATTAAGAGTTTACAAATTTACAATTTTTTTTTTATTACTTATACAAATAATTTACAAATTACAAATTTAAAAATATCCAAAAAAAAAAAAATTATACTTGCATTACTGTTTGAAGGTATTTTTATTTTGAAAAAAAAAAAATTATACTTTTACTCAGCCAGGATGCATTCCATTGATCAAAAGGGACAGTAAAGACTTTAAAAAAACAGGTAGTATCACAGTTATTTTAAGCAGTAAATATTTTTCAGCATAACTCTTTTAATAGGACATGTTTCTTGAATAAGAAATTAAGAAATGTAATTGAATAAATTACACTTAAAATTATGTTTTAAATTATGGTCATATTTCACAGTGGAGTTGTTAACTATTTTCCATAAAATTTTCCATCACTCTTGGTCAACATATTTCAACAACAGTTTCAAGAGACCTATTTCAAGAGACATTAAAAATATTTCCAACCTCAAACTTTTTAAGTGTATTGTAATTAACTATATACATATTGTTAGATGTATCAACTGTAGATAGAAGATCTAGGAATTAGAACAGAACTGATGCATTAGATTATCTTCTCCTTCCCGCAAAAAAAAAATTCCTACGATATCCACAAACCTAATTTTGGTACAACCTTTCAAGGCTCACCTGTAAAAACTCCATTTCAGTAGGAAGAGTTTAGCTGCTTTTGGAAAGGCAGAGCTAGACTGGTAGGGCTTTAAGACCTGCGAGACCACCCCATCCAGCCAGGCTGCCCATTGCTCCAGAGAGTTCTGCTGCTGAAGGGTCAGTTTGAAGTCCTGCTCCAGCCGCTGCACCACTCGATCCTCACACCGGCACACCCAGGAGGCCTGTTCCTGCAAGAGAAACCGCATGGAGTTCACAAACTAAACCAATCCATTAACCTGTGTGCGGGATTAAGTCTTCCCAGTCAAAAATCAACAGTCTTGTGCTTGTGCTGCATTATTACCAAATCTTGGATTTAATCTTTTGGTCAAACTGTATTCTTTCAATTAGCGCAGGTTTTGTAAACAACTGGAGGCCTAATTGATCTGAGAACTGCGGCAATGTTCATAAAAAAAAAAAGAGGTGCATTTATATAGCATGATGAGACATTTATAAGCATTGGTTTGTAGGCCAGGCACAAGTGTAACAAGTTGGAGTTTTGGAGGAGGTGGTTCCCTGTGTGAACAAAGTCAGTATGTTTTTGACCAATGCAGTAACATTAACTAACTTATCTAGATCATTAACTGGGTCAAAATGACCAGAAGTTAACATGAAGGTGTAAAAATAGAGCTAACCCATATGTTTATAATATCCTGCTCTGTGTATATAGCTTAATTATCTTTAGCCAACAATGATATTGCTCTTAGAATTTCTAGAAAGGTTAGTATTTCCCTTTTTGGTATGGCCTAGCGGTTAAAGCTATGGCCAAATTGTAACCAAAAATGTTTGTAATTCCACAAGGGTTCATCTAAAAACTAATAAACTTTAGCCAGGATTGTTATTGAGCCAAAAATACAAAATAATTTCATCATTATTCTCCCCTCATGTTGTTCCAAACCTGTATTACTTTTTTCTATGAAACCTGAAAAAACATTTTGATGTTGGTAACCAAACAGTTTAATTTCCCATTTACTTTAATTGTATTTTCTGACCACACAATGGAAATCAATGAAAACAGAAATGGTTTATATACCAATATTCCTCAAAATATCTTTTATGTTGTGCAGAAAACCAAATCATACAGGTCTGAACAACTTAAGGGTGAGCAAACGATGAAGGAATTTAATTTTTTGGGTGGACTGTCTCTTTAATACATGTACTGTAAGTTGCGTTGGATACAATCATAGACTAAATGACTACTAACACAAACCCTTTTTAAATGACCTTTAGGGAAACAAACTGCATGTTATGTTAAACACGTGTGTTTCCGTTTCCCTGACATCTAAACAGACCACAAACACCTCCTTTGCTTGTCAAAAAAAGTTCACATCAGATGGTGACAGATGAAAGCTCAACTTCAACCCTCATAAATATAGTGCTCAGCCTCAAATTTGACTGGGAACGTGAGGGATCTGTCTAGTCACACACCTGCACATTGGCAAAATCCACTCTGTTGAGGTCGCTGAGCATCTGGTTGATCTGTGCCGTGTTTTGCAGTACAGCACGAGCTGCTTGGGCCAGGTGGTTTAGAGATGTGTACCTGCGCAGGGTCTGAGCGAACGCACTTGCAGACGTCACCTAAACAAAGACCAATTCACAGAGAAAAGAGGAAATAAAAAAAGATCTTCTGGTCTTTGTACCATTAAAGTGCTATCAATGGATTCAAAAACAGTAAAACTGAACTGTTTAACTCTAGGGGGAGTTGGAAAATTAGCCTATTTTCAAAATAAGTGGTGTGTTCCTTTAAAACATTTACGTATTTGTACAGATATCAGAAGGATATCGAGATTATTATCATTAGGGAAAGTTTTTAAGTCTTTGAACACTTTCAAACCCCCCTAGATTAGTACTGTATCTCTGTGCCATAAGCACAGAAGTTTTAACTTCCTGTCAATACTATCATTAGTCACTCATAAAACAGACGTTTTGTGGTATTGACAATGTAGTGGTTGACTAATGTAGGAAATACCACAGTGAAAGGTGGCTAATATGATTTAAACGTATTGTAAAACAAAATGTAAAACGTAATGAAAGCAACTAAGGCATACACTCCCGTTCAAAAGTTTCTAAATGTTAATACTTTGTTGCGATCACTGACCTTCACACGAACCATCTCTTCAGGAATGTTCATCATGGCGTTAGTCAGCCAGCTCTCAAGACTTTTCGCAAAGTTTCGGATGGCTTGTGTTAAGGCACCTAGAGAAGGAATTAAGATACTTCAACAAAATGAATGATGTTGTGTGGCAGTGGATGATTCTCTCTGTAATTGGTACCCTGAATGTCAACACACATCCAAAATGGCGAATGTCAACGTAAGTAAAAATAGACCACTCCTGGTGGAAAAAATGTGACTCACCTGATGGATCACCACCAACTCTGGCACATACTGCTGCATAGTAATAAGTAAATCTGTATTGAGAGAACATGCGGGAACTCACTGGGAATAGGTCTCAGAACGTCTGGGATGAGCATCTCCACCAGGCCCTGGTACAGTGTGTTGTCGCAGTCACGACTCCAGCGAAGCACTGGATCATATTTACAGAGCAGCACCAAACATGACTTCGGCAGCCTCTTCTCAGACTCATCATGCCTAAGATAGCCACACACACACACACATTAACCCTATAAAGCCTACTGCAAATGTAATGACATGTATATGGTTTCTAAATGATTGCGTGCTAATGAAACTGTTGAAAAAACAGCTACAAGCTATTGTATGATCGATAGACGTGTACCATGCCCTAAAGGCGGTTGTTTTAGAATGAGAATAATATTGTGAAAATATAATTTTTATAAAGTAAACATAAGACTAACTTACATATTGTTAGTAATATTGCAAAATGAACACTTTCTGTACTGAAGTGACTTTACTAGGTTTACTTGATTCTAGAAAAATGGTGTTACGAATGTGAGTACCAAATATAATCCGGCTTTTGAGGAAATAAATACAGCAGATCGCAACACTAGTAGTTTAGAAAGACAACTGATATTTATATGCATTTTGTGTGAAAGTGGTATGGTGTACTATTATAAAGTTCTCAATGATTAAACATTACAGTTTATCAGAAGTTTATCTAAACTATGTCGGTTGTGTAGTGCCTGTGGAAAACCGGACAGAATCCAGTCATAAAACACAATTTACTGTATAACACAGAATTTAGCTGGGCAATTAATCAAAAAGTAACACATTCAGAACCTATAATCGATCAAATTTTTCCAGGTCAACTATTTCAATTACTTTCCCTTTAAAAACACTACCGTGTGTGGAGTCACGTGACCCCACTCTGTTACGTTACCCTATGTTCACACCAGATGCGACTTGTGCGAATAAATCACGGTATTCGCGCGTAGTTGGACATTTGAACCTTTTGAGTTTACTCGCTTCAATCGCTTGTGAAATTCACTTTACAGCAAACGTGAATTTGCATCATGGGAGGGGCTTCTGCCAGGCGGTTTAGAGTAAATTCATGTCCGTATAGTGACATAAGTTCACTAAGATAACCTCATGCAACTGTTTTAAAATCATGTAATGCACCCTTGAAATTTCTCACTTGTAATATGTAAAGCATATTTACTGTTCAAAATTTGTCAGTGAACTATGAGGGCAAAAAATAAAAATAAAAGAATCGTTCATTAATCGAGATTTTGATTTTAGGCCAAATCGCCCATCCGTAACGCAGAATGTCATGGAATATGACCAATTTTAGATGGATATATTACAAGTGGGTCAGTACACTTTTATCAACACACGATATGGACTAGTGTCAGCGAATATTAAGCCGCAAAAATACATTTTAATGTGAATCCTTCATGTTTGTGTGAATGAATGGTGCAGATGCACGGTTTCGTATTATACAAAAAAATTTTTGCCTCTGCCACCTCAAACATTAACATCCTTTCTACAATCTCACTTCATGAGCATTTTATCATCTTTTATAAGAAAAACTCTTATGTACATCTCATATAATGTACAAACAGAAAAATAAAGGACTTTACAGCAACCCGTAAAAATAAAAGTTCAGTTTAACAAAAAAAAACCATGACAGACATATTAGTTAATGTAATCATGGTACTACTACTACTACCAATAAATTATTATTAAATTACTACTTTTAAAATAAATATTTACCGGAACATTTTTAGCCTGCATTTAGCAGAAAAACACAGTAAAAAAACTAAAATAAATAAATAAAATAATAATACATTATTTTTTAATCAAATTAATTATTTAGATATGCTATTGATAACTAATATTTAAACTATTAAAAAAGAATCCAGAGAAAATTTACTAAATACAGAATTTGGTAAAAAAATAAAACAATTGGAGAAAAAAAAAATTAAGGGCCTGTACTTTTAATAAACTTTTAAAATAAATTGCTCTGTACTATAGTACCTACATATTATAACATTTCAGTCAACCATTAAAAAACAGTCCTTAAATGGAAAACATACAGAATCTATAAAAATTTACATTAAAAAATAAATAAATAACATTTCATAGAGTCCTAACTGTGACACTCAACAAAACAAATTTTTTTTTTTTTTTTTATTTCTTAGATTTTCATATTTTGTGTAAATGTTCAACAAACTATTACCTTTGGGAAAAAAAAATTGAGTATTGTTTTTTGACAATGACTTCATTTTTCTCTATACCACCATTGCTCAGTAGAACCACCTGAAAACCAACTTGATAAAATAGTCCTTAGAGCTTGACGTGTAGTGTTTTGTTGCGCAGAGAAGCAAACTTACACAGCTAGTGTTGCTGAGTCTCCTGCCTGACTTTCACTGAACCTCCAAAATGTTTTCCAAAGAGTCTCCACCAAAGGAAACTGAAGGTTGACCATCACATCCAGAATGGCCTGAAGAAAAGCACCGCATCAGTAAAAGTCAACTCAAAAAGATATTTAGCTTCTACACAGATATCCATTGTGACGCAGACAGTCAATCTCTGGTTTCAAACAGAGAAGAAGAGAGAGCAGAGAGACTCACTTCGCAGTGTTCTCTATAGAGTAACTGAAAGCTTTTAAGATGTTCCAGCTCAATGCCCTCTGGTAAAGCTCTACCCTGCAGGTCAACATCAGGGAACTCCGGGAGAGCTTGGGACGCATCTAAACATCAAAGAATAAATCTTAAGGGCTTTTTATACGTTTAACCCAGAGGTATGTTATAATTCGAATCTCTGCATTAAACCCCAAGTAAAGTTATGTTTCATATTTGTAACTTGGAAGCGGGATTAGCTTCGCTTTTGCATGCATTTCAGGTTATGTTTCTGACATTAAAAGTTCACACTGATGTCACGACTCACCTAGAAACTGTTGGTACTGCTGGACCTGGGTACTGATGTCTGACAGACCCGAGCTCTGCTGCTGCTGCTGTTGCTGTCCGGATCCTGACGACATTCCGTTAGTGATGTGCTCCACCTTCTGTACCGGCTTCAGTCTTCAGGGAGACAGAACCAGACTGAGAAACACAGGAACCAGAGAGACTGATAGCAAGATATAAAAGCGAGCATGTGTGTCCACCTCTGCTTCTGGGAGAAGGGTTGCTGCCTCATGGCCAGGTGTTGCTGGTCCTCCATTAGACGGAGCAGAGATGAGCTCGCTTTGATCCGCAGTCCATAGTAGTGATATTTGGAATTCCCACTGGAATAACACACCAAAGCTTCAGTGCACCTGTGTGACCTGAACCAGAGGATCATGGAGGCTTCTAACAAGGTATACGCGTGACTATCAAACAAACCACAGGTTTGGAGTCTTTTTAACGTTTCGTATGCTAACTTAGACTGCATTTATTTACGCAAAACTACACTTAAATAAAAAATAGGGCCTGGATTGTTTTTCTACTGCGAACTGATGTAGTAAAGTAAGCCTTTCATTCAGAAATGAACACTGACAGTTGGAAGGGTGTGGTTAATGATGTCATATGATGCACTTAGGTCAAAAAATAGTGCTTAAGTAAGTTTCATTTTAGGGTTTTTGGGAAGGAGGGGGCAAATTCTCTGATTGAAGTGATTCACTAAAATAAAACTACATGACATGTGACCTGAATATCTCTCACCGTGTGCCCAGGCGCCTAGTCCTTAACCCCATGAACACAGAGCGGATGAGTTTTCCGAAGGATGCCGCGTTAACGGGTTCCAGCTTTTGCTCCTGACAGTGCAGCAGGTAGTGGCAGTAGAGAGTAGACCGAGGCAAACTCACTCCTTCCGCTGTCTCATAATTATCCAACAACCACTGCACCTGAGGGCCAGAGGACAGCTGCCGGGATAAGACACACACACAGCCACACACACACTCAGACAGAGAACCCAGGCTAAAAGATGTCCTAAGACAGACAACACACAAACAACCAAATGCAAACCTGTGCATATGCTTTTGCATGCAGACGTCACACATGTAGGTACACTGTAATTACACACTCGTGCATAGTGTAAGTCGTTTAAAGTCAACAGTAAACTAGTTTCAGTAACTCCATTTTAGTTCATTTTGAAGTGAAACAAAATGGCTGGGACTTGATTCTATTATCATGAATTGACTCGTAGAGGTTTCAGACGACTGAAAATTTATGTTGACTTTAAATTAGTGCTGCACGATTAATCATATCGCAATCGCAATGTCAGCCTATGCGATTACATTACAGCAAATGTTGCGATTATATTAAATAAACAAATGCATTCGCAGACGCAAATGAAGCGTTAAGGCAATCCCTGCCAAACCTGGGACTCGAACCCACAACCTTTGGGTTACAGGTCCAACTCTCTATCCATTAGGCCACAACTGCCCCCTAATGTCAATGCAAAGACGCAATTAGACATCCTGCAGCGTGATTCGCTCGAATTAAGCGGTTCGTATGCAGAGCAGGAGCAGCGCGCACCGATTGTGCTTTCATACTTGCAGCTTGTACTGTAGCAGGCTATAGACAAGCATCTTTCTGTCGTATTTTCCAGCATTCTTCTCCGAACACTGTGGGCCATGTGCTTTGATTTATGTCATTTCTCTGCACTAGCAGCCCCTGTGTGCTCTCATCCGTTAACATGGGCGCCAAAAAAAATATGCGTTGCTGACGCGTGCAGTGTGAAACTAGCGTAAACTTTTGTGTTTGTTCAAGCGTCCAACTACACGCAAATAGCGAGATATATATAAGTCGCCTCAGGTATGAACGCACTTTTAACAAAGGGATTTGAGAAAATGACTGGCACACTGGACAAGAGATACCAAAAGAAATATACTAAGTATATGTTACATCCTGCTAAAATGTTTTGGGACAACATGTAAAAATATAAAAATTTGTTTTATTTATCTGCACTTTTAATTTTATTTTAATGTTAATTTAATGTAATTTAATTCAGTAATGCAAAGATGTTACTGTAATTTAATTTGGCACAATTTAGTTTTAATTTGTTTCACTGTACACTGTATCTCAGTTGAGAAATACAGGTTTCAGCATTATTAGTAATCCGTGTGTGCATTTTCCTTGATAACAAGCAAGTTGAGTCAAACCACTTGTTTATCGTTTTGCAATCACAAATCGCAATTTTGACCTTAATAATCGCAATGTGACATTTTTCCCAAATCGTGCAGCCCTACCTTAAATGAATACAATGTACTCGAATGTGCAACAAATGGCATTATTTAGCAATGTCTGACAGCTTGATGAACGCATACAATGCTGTGAAAAAGTCATTGGTCTGAATTTCTGAGTTTTTGCACATTATAATTGTACGTAGACTGTGTTGGCATTTAGTCTGCTTGTAAAAGAGGAACAAAGTTTCTGGTATTTCAGTTCAAGGTCACAGTTGTAAAGAAATCCAAGTATGAAGTAATGCGGCGACAGATGAATCAAAAGCAAAACTGTTTGGTAGACATAACAACGAAGTGTTAATCATATACAAACAGTCACCGTTTCGGGGACAGATTTTGTTTTTCAGATTTGATTGTAAAAACAGTAATATTACAATTTTACAATATTACAATAAATACATTTTTCTATTTTGATCATTTTTTTCAGGATTTTTTTAATGAACTGAAAATTGTTTTATTTGAAACATAAATGTTTTTATGGATACCTTTGATCAAATGAATGCACCCTTGTTGAATAAAATGATTAATTTCTATTTATTTATTGACTAATTCCTTTCTAGTATTAAAAAAACATAACATAGTGATGTCAAACAATTAATCACAACTAATCACATCCAAGGCAAAAGTTTGTTTCCATAATGTGTGCTGTTTATTTAGTTATACAATTAAACACGTAAAAATATGTATATTTTGTATATTTTATGTATATACATTTACATACTAATTATATTTTATATTATATATCAAATACTTAATATGTAAACATAACATATTTTTCTTTAATGTATAAATGCATGTGTTTTTATTTAAATGCACATAATACATATACGCAGTACACACTCACATATTACCTGTGATGTGATTAATCATTTGACACCACAAAACAAAACATAATTTTACAGTCTTTGAAATAATAAGCATCCCCAAATTTTGGTTGTAAGTCTGATGCCATTCAGTGTCTAAACATGCAAAGATACAGAAAACCAGATAGGGGCAAACACTTTTGCACAGCTCTGTATGCCTCTCGACAACTGTTTCTGTGTGCCGTGGCATACAAGACGAGTATGCAATGAAACAATAAAGCAATAAAATTCCTCAATTCTTAACTAAAAGAATTTTGTATCAGAATGTGCAGTAAAACTATGTGTGTGTTGAACACAAGGCCATCTGTTTCTCATGGATATAATGAATATGGTTATGACTGAATTTGAATGTTTTCAGCAATGAATACGACAACACAGTGAAAGCCTCAGCAAGCACCGCTGACAAGCTACATGTCAACTGGACATGTGTCGTCATTGTAAGGCATGCTGTTCCTGATAACTTTTTTTTTCCCTTATGGAACAAAACTGAAAATAAAATAAATTTAGTAAGTATCACTGTGCTCTCTGAACGGAGAAATGAGATCGCCATGCGTTTAAATTCATTTGGATGGTGGAAAGAGGGTTCTGTGAGTGGCGATGAATGACGATTAAGCCCCGCCCTTGCTGTCGTCATACCTTTTTGTCTGCCGACGGCACGCTATTGTCCTCGCCATCGTTTATACTCACGGTGGTTGGAGAGGCACGAGTGGGGTGCGGATAACCGTGACCGTTTCCGCTGCTGCCGGTCCCACTGCCAGCCAGCATGTAGCCACCCTGAATCACGTAACTCCCGCTACTACCGTTAGCCTCGCCTCCGGAGTCTCCAGAACCGTTCGACGCCGTCCCAGTGGCTGCCACTACAGCTGTGACTCCGCCCCCTGCCGCTGTGGTGGGATTGGCCACGATCTGCCCCGTCCCCGCCACAAACATGGATACCCCGGGGGATCCAGTGGTCACGGAGACGGTGAGAGGGGTGCCGGGGGACGTGGCCTCAGAAGCAGAGGCAGGGGTGGTCTCATAGTACTGTCCAGCAGTGGTTTGGGTGTACAGAGGGGTCTCCGTGTATGGGAAACTGCTGGAGCGACTGGGAGAAAATCACGGGTTAGGATTCAGAATAGTATTCAGCTTGAACGGTTTACTATCTTGGGCTTTTTAGACTTGGCAAATATAATTACAAACAGTCTTGTAACGTTGGGTTAGTAATTAGCAGTTTTGAGATTTAAAACTTTTATAAATGCTGCTTTACAATTATTATTCATATATTTAAGCACCATAACCTTTTTAATAAGTACTATTTTAACTCTTTTTTTTTACATTATATTATATTACATTATATTAAACCCACGTATATCATGTAAACGAACCCTTTATTTTGGATGTGATTCATTTAGAATTGTTTCACAGCACTAGTTGCTTGTTTAAAAAAAAAAAAAACAGACACAGTATATGTTTTGACATCACAATAGATATTCACTTTTTGTAAGCAGCGCTGTGTGCTGAGACACGTTTTTGTCTAACTAATGGTTAACAGCAGCTATAACAAAGGGCTTGTTGTTAATTCAGGAAGTGCGTATAGTGTGAAAAGCCCTGTAGCTGATCCTGCACACATGCACAGGGCTGGCACTAAGCGTCCGTTCCTGTAAACACTCACATGGTGCTGGTGGTGTAGTTAGAGTCTCCTCCTTCCACATACTGCACCTGGTTAGTATACACATGCTGGACTGGCACCTGTTGGAGCTGCTGCTGTACCTGCAGTGCACATACACCAATACACAAATTAGGATGGCAGAGCTGAAATAAAATGCAATAAACTGTTCACATCCAATGCACTAATACAGTGTTTCCCAACCTTTTATCTTATCTACACTCCAAAAAAAAAAAACTACCTCAGCAGTAAGGTTTCAGTACTTGTCCTTGTTTAAGAAATGTTCATTAAACTCATATTACGCTGGATAGCATTTTCGTTATTATTAACATAATGGTAACTACCAAAAATAGTAGTACCAAAAAAAAACAATCAATACGTCGGGTGAAACATGGACTAATATCTCTAAAAATGGTTCAATTAATAGAATTAGTGCGATGAGTTTATTAACTAAGCCCTAGCAATACACCAAAAGTTATTTTATTGAGCTTTTATTAAAGTTACTTAGCTTGTTAATATAAAACATATTTCTGATCATACAAAATTAATATAAAAATACTTTATATATTAATCATTTTAGATATTTTTTTAGTTAATCTTTACTTTAAAATGTTACAAGTAAAATTAAATAAATAAAATACTAAATATTTAATTGAATGTGTTTATTTATCAGTTATTTTAAACTCAACTTACTTTACAATATTACTATTTTGACTGTATTTTTAACTAAATAAATGGAGCCTTGATTAACTTAAAGAGACTGCTTTCACAAACACTACAAAAAAAATAATCTTACCAACCCCCCAACTTTTAAACAATATTGTGTGTATTATATATTTTAAATTTAGTCTCCCCACAGATCTTTGGTTGGAAATCACTGCACTAAATAATCTAACACAATCAACTCACTGACTGACCACAGCTACACCTACAACATTGTGTTTTATCTGAAGACACCTACGCTATGGGCTGAGGGCATCTCATAGAGGTAAGACTGCACATCTGGCACAGCAGCAGAGGTGTAGGAGACCCTGTCTGTCTGCCAGCACACTGACATGACGGGTAGAGAGAAGGTGATGGGTGAATAGGCGACAGGCAGAGATGGGGGGAAACAGGATGAGCATTCCAGCAAACTTCCACTGATAGATGCATAGGATAAACTGTCTCCAAATGGGTTAGTGCTTTTCTCTAGTAGTACTACTGCTGGCCTATGCTCCAACCAGTTTTCTATCTGTTTCTGTCTCTTCACCTCACTCTCTCTCTGTGCATCACTTCCTCTCTGTCTGAGAAAAGAGTTCTGAAACCAACCGTCAGAGGGTTAGATGACTGTCATTTTTGGATTTAAGCAACAGTTAAGCCACTTCTTCTTAATGAACTCACAGTGCATTACATTCAAGATGACATGACTGTAAACATTCAAAAATGAAATGGGATTCACATAAAACGCAGAGAGAACTTGGGCATCATGGGCATCGATTTGACTGCAAAGTCATGCTTTACTGACATAACGCCACACATTTATATGAGTGAGAGAGCTCACCTCCTGTGTCAGGTGCACCGATTGTAGGCTGGTGACATTTAGCTGGGTGCCCGGCTCTGTTTTTGTTGTCTGAGATGTGGCTTGAACTACTGACCTCTGTTAATACATTAAAGGGAAAAAAGAAAAACATTAGCTTGCTGAAAAAGCTACTTTAAAAATGGCAAACCACAATCTAATTTATCTAAACTGGGCCATGGTTTACAGCTCTAATGCCTTGCATACGTACTTTCACAAAATGAAGGAAGTTACAGAAAGAAGCTTCTCAGACAACTTTTTTTTTCTTTTGTATTAAAGAGCTATACACCTTAATAGCACTTCTGTTTAAAATAAGATAAAGACTCTAGTCTTATCAGTGACCTAATAAAATGTATTTAGGGTAGAGATGATCAGGTTAACCTGAAAACCGCTTCTCCTCAGTAACCCTTTATTAAAAATATAGAAAAGAACCTTTATTAAAAATACAAGGAACACTTAAACAACACAATGTAATCACACTTCT
Organism: Enteromius unitaeniatus; assembly: GCA_032359435.1. Lineage (NCBI taxonomy): Eukaryota > Metazoa > Chordata > Actinopteri > Cypriniformes > Cyprinidae > Enteromius > Enteromius unitaeniatus. The sequence goes on along the minus strand of JAUMHI010000035.1, from coordinate 16,584,858 downwards.
GTAAAATCACACTGCTCACACAGGAAGCAACACGGATTGACAATCAATTTCACATGCTTTTGTGCAAATGGAATAGACAACAGATGGAAATTATAGGCAATTAGCAAGACACCCCCAATAAAGGAGAGGTTCTGCAGGTGGTGACCACAGACCACTTCTCAGTTCCTATGCTTTCTGGCCGATGTTTTGGTCACTTCTGATTGCTGGTGGTGCTTTCACTCTAGTGGTAACATGAGACAGAGTCTACAACCCACACAAGTGGCTCAGGTAGTGCAGCTCATCCAGGACGGCACATCAATGCGAGCTGTGGCAAGAAGGTTTGCTGTGTCTGTCAGAGTAGTGTCCAGAGCATGAAGGCACTACCAGGAGACAGGCCAGTACATCAGCAGACGTGGAGGAGACTATAGGAGGGCAACAACCCAGCAGCAGCACCGCTACCTCCACCTTTGTGCAAGGAGGAACAGGAGGAGCACTGCCAGAGCCCTGCAAAATGACCTCCAGCAGGCCACAAATGTGCATGTTTCTGCTCAAGCAAGGGTGGTATGAGAGCCCGATGTCCACAGGTGGGGGTTGTGCTTACAGCCCAGCACCATGCAGGACGTTTGGCATTTGCCAGAGAACACCAAGATTGGCAAATTAGTGACTGGCGCCCGGTGCTCTTCACAGATGAAAACAGGTTCACACTGAGCACATGTGACAGACGTGAGAGAGTCTGGAGACGCCGTGAAGAACGCTCTGCTGCCTGCAACATCCTCCAGAATGACCGGTTTGGCAGTGGGTCAGTAATGGTATGGGGTGGCATTTCTATGGAGGGCCGCACAGCCTTCCATGTGCTCACCAGAGGTAGCCTGACTGCCATTAGGTACCGAGATGAGATCCTCAGACCCCTTGTGAGATCATATGCCGGTGAGATTGGCTTGAAAGGGTTCCTCCTTATGCAAGACAATGCTAGACCTCATGTGTCTGGAGTGTGTCAGGCATTGATGATATAGACTGCCCGCATGTTCCCCAGGCCTGAATCCAATTGAGCACATCTGGGACATCATTTCTCGCTCCATCCACCAACGCCACGATGCACCACAGACTGTCCAGGAGTTGGCGGATGCTTTAGTCCAGGTCTGGGAAGAGGTCCCTCAGGGGACCATCCTCCACCTCATTAAGAGCATGCCCAGGTGTTGTAGGGAGGTCATACAGGCACGTGGAGGGCACACACACTACTGAGCCTCATTTTGACTTGTTTTAAGGACATTGCATCAAAGTCAGATCAGCCCGTAGTGTGTTTTTCCACTTCAATTTTGAGTGTGACTCCAAATCCAGACCTCCAAGGGTTAATAAATTTGATTTCCATTGATAACTTTTGTGTGATTTTGTTGTCAGCACATTCAACTACGTAAAGAACAAAGTATTTAATATGAATATTTCATTCATTCAGATCTAGGATGTGTTATTTTAGTGTTCCCTTTATTTTTTTTGAGCAGTGTGACTATTAGTTGGTCAGGTGCTAATGTAAAGCACAAACACAATAAGACTAAATGTACCTTAGCTGTACTACCATTAAGACTTTGTTTTTGTCTCTCATTTCTAAGAACTGCTGTTCTACAAAACTCAAGCAGTGCTGAATTTCCTTCATCTGTGAGCTGATTGAGGCCCAGGTGTTTAAGAAATACTCTCACAGTTTTCTAAGCTTCAACAACATTTCTTCTGATCTGATGAACTATATCGAAGTAGAAAAAAAAAATCACTTAGTATGAAAGAAGGTTTCTGTATTTTCACAGTTTTGTATTTTTATATATTACAAGACAGGTCAAAAATATCTAAATTACAATGCACTCACTTGAACACTTTAAGTCATTTTAACTTAGTGCTTTTTAAACATTCACATACTTCAATACATGACCTTGATTGCTTTTTTATTTGTGTACAAAAAAAAACCTAATTAACATATTTTGTTATCAAAATTCACAAAATTGATTTAATAATTAAAATTACACTTTAAGAAGCCATATAATTCCACAGGGCTTTTAATAGATTTGTGTCAGTCTGTTTCCATTTGAAAGGTTTGTAAAATGTTTTTGAAAGTTTTGTTCGCCAAGGTTAAATCGCAAAACATTATTACAGTCTGAAAGAACTGCATTCTGTTTGAATATATTTTAAACAGTAATTATTCATGTGATAGCAAAGCTGAACTTTGTTTAATTCAATTCATTGCATCCATGTTGAATATAACAGTAGTGTATATCTTCAGTTATTTCTTGATTTAACTCTTGATGCTGAACTAAAGATTTTTCAGGTTGACTAGTAGTCATTCATTTTAGTCAATTATTAGCCAAACGTTAATAAACCATATAAAACCAAGATAATAAGTCTTTAATTGACAACACAGCGCACCAGCAGGTATAACAATTATGAATGTGAGATGAAGTCTATCACACTGACTGCTTCATACGGCTTACATAATCTGAGTATATTTGTTTCTATTTGAATTGTTTAATTTAGAAGTAAACATTTCACCCACTATCCACCTTATTTTCCACGTAAACGCGGGCACAGCTATTTTGGAACTATAATGCGTTACATTTCCGGTAAAGCACTTAGTAGTAGTTGTATTGAGATTCCGTAGTTTTGTGTTTACTTTGTAGAGTTTCTAGGATAGTTTACTTTTAATATGGACCATAGAAATACTGGCGTACTGTGTGTAGTTAGGGGGTGTCATAAAAGCTGGTTTAAACATAAAAAATACTGTTTAACAATACAATTATAACTTAGTTTGTCAGTTTTTTCAAAACTGATGGTACAAACATTCGGAATAGGTGTTTCAAACAAATAATTGCATCAAAATAATAAGTGAAAGTTATTAAATAAATAAATATA
>JAUMHI010000035.1:16564641-16579256 GCA_032359435.1 Enteromius unitaeniatus | reverse complement strand
TTATAAATTATATATCATAATTATATATCACTTTAAAACTATAAACAAGTAAACAAGTGATTTCATGGATGAAAAGAGGAGACATTGGTCATTACCATTTACCAAATCCTCAATGTAATCACCTATAAGTATAATGTAAGTAATGTAATGTATTAAGGACCGAAGTCGAATGAACATTTGCGCCACTTTGACTGGGATTCACGTCTGCTTTTAAAAATATGAATTCACTTTCAGTTTCATGTACTAGCTGATTTTCCCGCTGTCCAGGTACTGATATGACTCTGTATATTATTTTCACAGAATAATTTTCAGCCCGACCCGCCCATTCCCCCTAAATTTAGATCTGGTTCCTAAATCTCACATTTAAATTGTGTACTCCCAATGAGAGAGATAACAGATAAAACTGTAGGTTGTGCAAGGATTGTATTTATTTTCATTTGTCTTGTCAAGATGCTTTTAACAATTATCTGTCATCATGGAAAATGTGTTGCAAAAAAAAAAATAATAACAACAAATGTATTTACAACATTGTAGCCTATCATCACATCGCGCAAAGGGTATTTTTTTCCCCATTTGCATCTATGACACATGAAAAAAAATCTCCCATACATTAGACTTGCCTGATGTGGGTTTCCTAATATTATACTGACCGTTTTCTAATGCAAGCTGAACTTCCTTCAAAGACAGCGCATCTTCACTTTGTAAAGCCCGCTCTGATGCACGCACAGACTGTGCAAAAAAAATGCATGTGCAAAACACTGGTCCATGTACTCAGCATGTGTAACAGTCATGAGGTTCTCTCAGGTTCTCAACATTCTGTTTGCTTGCTTTATTTTACAAAAGCACAACGTATTATTGTTATTGTGAGTTCACACAAATAAACGTAGCATTTTTGGAAATTCAAAAACTTTATCTTATCTTACTTATTTCTCTACGACCAAAAATTAGGGAGTATTTTAAGGCCGATGAATGATAGGCAAGTTTGGATTCCTGTTGTAGTCAAACTGTCGGTCACAGACTGCGTGACTTTGCCATGCACTTTGTGTGAAAAATCTTTTTCTGCAACTAAGAGACCATTATGATTCTTGTCGACTATCAGTTAATCAACTATTAAGGGCATCCCTAGTATTTGGGCACACAGGGATAGGGTTAGGGTTTAGGCTTAGCGTTACCTGTTGGGCGGTCTGCACCTGCTGCACCACCTGTGTAGGAACTCCAGTCTGGACTACCGCAGCAGGAGGACTAGAATCTGACACGGAGTCACTTGAATGAAGAGAACCCTCTACAGAAATGGAGAAAAACAAGTGTATTAATATTTGATAGAAGTTTTATCCAACGTGACCTGCATCGTATTCAAGGTACACATCTTTCTGGCATATCAAAGTCATGACCTTGGAGTAGATAGCATTATGCTCTACTGTTTGAGCTACAGGAATGATATATCTTTTTTCTGAACAGAGACTACAGCAAGGTATTAATTCTTAGGCGGAGGTAAACTCATACCTGTAACAGTGACAACGATGTACTGTGGTGTATTCTGACTGCTGGATTGCGTAGGTGAGCTCTGAATCTCAGCTGTGACATACTGAGTCTGAGTGGGCGGGACTTGTGCGGGCGGTGCCTGAACGATTGCCTGGCTCTTCTGTGCTTGTGAGGGAGAGGGTGTGGCCTGGTCAGTGGGCGGGGCTGCTGAAGGCGTGGCCCCTGTGGTCTGAAGTTCAGCCAGGAATTGTTGGGGAGCTGCCGTCACAGTGGCAGTCTGGCCTGATGTGGCAGTCACAACGCCTCCCTGTGACTGGGAGGTCTGTTGTAGCTCCCTCACATACGCTGGAGTTGCCATTGGACTGAATGCAATGAAAGGAGAAATTAATTTACTCTGTGATAATAACTGACTTAATGCATATGATCAAGTCAAGCAAACGAGTTTCAACAAAGTGAACATTTTAAGTGATAACATGCAGTCAAACCAAATATTACACAAACTGAAATGGTTTTAAAATGTTAGCTATTTGTTTATTGTCATAATCCATTAGAAATATGTAAAACAATAGTCCTGACAACAAGAAACACTACAAGGATATTGTTTATAATACAGTTCACCAAATTTAGTTTCAATACAGTGGATAAGTAAGAACGAAGATGGTGCAGCTGCATTTGTACAAATCGAGAGAGAGCAAGTTAGCGGTGGGATACAAGAGACATGGAAGAAGCTCTGACCTCAGATAACCAGATGAGCAGTCTGTTATTCAGCATTGCTATTGACAGCAGGCATTACTGGGGAATATTAGGCTTCCAATGACGCAAATAACCAGCCAGAATCAAGTATTTCAGAGAGCCTTGCAATAATTTTTTCACTCTCATCATTCGCTAGTGAATCACCATTGTCAATAGTGTAGGATGATGTAAAAGGTCTATGACCAATAATAATAATAAAGATGCTTGTCATAACTGATAACACTAATAAGTTGAGTTTCTCTTTATTATCACTAATCGCCCACCTTGGCACAACCATATGGTTTCTGGAAAGCCCTAAAGATTACAACCATTGTTGGGCCAGCAAAAAGTATAGGAGCGACGGTTGGGCAGAGCATTTGGTGTCCCGTTACCAGTAACCCAATGACTGCTTGCAAATAAATGAGGGCACACACCATTGTCAAGAACACAAAGTGGGACTTGGAGACACGAATAAACAAAAAGGCGCATTTGTTAAATGTGAACCTTAAATGTGACCTTGGGCCACAAAACTATCAAGGGTCAACAAATAATTTGCACTGAAAATCATACATCATTTGATTTCTGAATAAATAAGCTTTCCACCAATATATGTCGTTTACCATAGAACAACATTTGGCTGAGATACAACCTGAAGGGTGCAAAATAAATAAAGAAATATTAAGAAAATTACCTTTAAAAATCTAAATGATGTATTTAGCAATGCTCATTATAAGTCATCATCAACATTTTGATATATTTCCAATAGGAAATTAACATATAGATATTAGAACATGATCTTTACCTAATACTCGAATGATTTTTGGCATAAAAATGTATATAGCGCTTTTCATTGTGATCTCTACATCCACCACCTGAATGAATGAAAGCAAATATTTCAATAATTTCATAATAATTATATTAAAAGACATAATATATAATAATAAGATAAACATGCATCGACAATAAGATGCATAATAATAAAAATGTATAATTGATATATATTAACAGGGTTTGGCTTCTATAACATAAGAATATGCAGATTTTAACCAGTAGAAATGTCTATGTGTAAACTAGTTAGTATCTAAACACATAAATCAATCTAACACAGTGCATGCCCTTCAAAAGCATCTACTCATGGTCGTGCAAACATTTCGAGCAGTACCTGCGCAGTCAAATTGTCCTGCTTTGCATCTTATTTACAATGCATTTACTGCCATTTCGACACATTATATCACATATTATTTCATGTCCAATAGACATCGAGTGGTCAGTGAAGATGAAGAACGGGAGAGCATCTGGTTTATCCAGCAATAACGGCAGCTTTGTCAACGTGGTCGTCGGTGTAACTATGCCAACAGCGTTTATAACACCTGGCTCCATAGCAACGCTAGCCGAGCGCTACGGATGGGTGGCTATCCAGCAATGTGTATGGAGACTCACGTATTATTGCAAACAACACCCGCCATTTTGTACAACCTATCTAGTATATCGTCATAACAACGAGCAGCTTTGGCTGAGGCTGCTGGTAATAATGTCTATCCTCGGAGAGACGCCTCTGTCTAGCGCTGGACACGATCGCTTAGCAATCCCGCTCACCGATAATGATTATTGGACATCGATAGACGCTAAAAAATACCATCATCCTCGCACCTGTTTCTGTTTTCCACGCAGTGAGACTTCATATGAAATATAAAAAACGGAATCACCTCTTATTCCGAGTGACTTTTCCAGCGGTACTTTGGATTTAATACGCTTTTTGTCAATGAATCGGGTTGTTGTTGTTGTTGATTCTCGTTGCTGGGTTCTTGTCACCACGACTACCGTGGCTATGGCGCTTCGTCCTCACCCGGGCAACTGTTGCTACCCACACGCTGCGTTCCCGCCCCCTTTATTCGCGCTGATTGGTCCGGATACAATAACTATAACGCCGCGTCTTCCTATTGGAGGAACCAGGGAGCCAATGCGAATTACGGCACCGGGTTCGTCTGAAGTGTGTCAATCATAACCCTGCCTCGCGCTTTTGTGTGCTGATCTGAGATCAGTCGTGTCGGTAGGTTTACGTCTACATCTGATAGAAAGCTGATCTGAATCCACGTTGTATAAGGGCTTTTTTAGCACGCGATCCAACAGGCTCTTCCTCCAAATAAAGCGAGATGTATGTAGTAAATGTATGCAATTTTAAAACATTAACCACACCTTGTCTTAATATGTCTTCAAATATTTGATCATAAAAATACACTTAAATATTTGTAATTTATTAATTCATTTAATTGCGCTTTGAATTACCACTGTGTATGAAATGTGCTATATACATAAACTTGCCTTGCTTTGCCTAATTCATTTTAATTACGAAGTTGAAAATGTATTCAAATTGTTATTTTTCTTTCTTTGCATAAATTGCATATGTTTAAAATAAAGTGAATGTGATGAACCTGTAACTTTGTGCTTCTTTATAAGATTTCAAATTATATATATATATATACAGTGCCCTCCACTAATATTGTCCCCCTTGGTAAATCTGAGCAAAGGTGGCTGTAAAAATAAATCTGCATTGTTTATCCTTTTGATCTTTCATTCAAAAATTCACAAAATCCTATTATTGAAGTAAAAAAAAATGGGGAGAAAAACTCATGATGAAATAAATGTTTTACCACTGCGTATGAAATGTGCTATATAAATAAACTTGCCTTGCTTTGCCTAATTAATTTTAATTACAAAGTTGAAAATGTATTCAAATTGTTATTTTTCTTTCTTTGCATACATTGCATATATTTAAAATAAAGTGAATGTGATGAACCTGTAACTTTGTGCTTCTTTATAAGATTTCAAATTATATATATATATATATACAGTGCCCTCCACTAATATTGTCCCCCTTGGTAAATCTGAGCAAAGGTGGCTGTAAAAATAAATCTGCATTGTTTATCCTTTTGATCTTTCATTCAAAAATTCACAAAATCCTATTATTGAAGTAAAAAAAAATGGGGAGAAAAACTCATGATGAAATAAATGTTTTACCACTGCGTATGAAATGTGCTATATAAATAAACTTGCCTTGCTTTGCCTAATTAATTTTAATTACAAAGTTGAAAATGTATTCAAATTGTTATTTTTCTTTCTTTGCATACATTGCATATATTTAAAATAAAGTGAATGTGATGAACCTGTAACTTTGTGCTTCTTTATAAGATTTCAAATTATATATATATATATATATATGTATACAGTGCCCTCCACTAATATTGTCCCCCTTGGTAAATCTGAGCAAAGGTGGCTGTGAAAATAAATCTGCATTGTTTATCCTTTTGATCTTTCATTCAAAAATTCACTAAATCCTATTATTGAAGTAAAAAAAATGGGGAGAAAAACCCATGATGAAATAAATGTTTTACCAAGGGTGCCAATATTAGTGGAGGGCACTGTATAATACACATTATATGCTATTATATTATACATATATTTCCATGTCCACCATCCTCCATGCGTCAAATATTGTGGTTAATGTCTCTTGAAATGTCACGTTGTTGTCATTGTTATCTTCACATTCGTTAAAAATTCATTATTCTGGTGTCATTTTGGATATTGGTGACCTTTGTCCATGTGGATGCAAGGATGGCTCGTGTGCAATGGACTGTGTTATCACACTTTGAAAATGCCATGCTCGCTACATCTCTTTGTCTCTTAACCTCTAAACTTCACAGTCATCACGCAGTCTGAAAAAAAAATGGTAAAATAAATTATGCATTGAAGTGCAAAGAAGGTAAAACAAGAATTGGGGTGAACTTTTCAAAACACACATTTTGGGGAGCTTTTCACAAGGTGGATGATAAAACAGACATATAACTATAACTTATAAAGAGAGAGAGAGAGAGATGCACACACACACATATATATATATTAATAAAATATTTTACAGGAGGGCATAGTGCTATGGCAACATCAAGGTCATGCGTTCGATTGCCAAGAAATATAATTCTGATCAAATGTGTACTTTCTGGATTAAAGCATTATATTAAAAATGCAAATAAAACTTTCATTATTAATGTAATTATTTTTAACTAAGGAAAATAATAAAGCATTCCAGTCTCTCAAACAATAAAACTAAACTAAACTAGGTTCGATTCCCAAGAAATGTGAAACGCTGATGAAATGTGTGTCCTGAATGCAAATTAGGTTGCTTTTGACAAAAGCATCAGCCAAATGCTTAAAATGTAAATAAAAAGATTAACTGCAATAAATTTGATAGAAAAAAACAGACAGACATCTTAACTCAATCACTGTAAAGAGAAATCATTACATGAAGAGAATTTATACTGCAACATCCTGAAATGAGTCGTATGGCAAATATGATTCATCAATTTAAATGAAGAAGGAGTGCTTCATGTCCCAGAATGCAGTTATAATTACACATTCACCTTTCCTACTCATGCTTTTGTTACCGGAAAGGTCTCTGCCACTATCTTACAGGGTTATCAGTGACTCCTGCTTGGGGGGGGGTGTGTGTGTGTGTTTGTGTGTGTGTCGGGGGGGTGGGGGGTTGAGCATGTGTGCCCCTCACCTCTTTATAAGCAGAAACAGGTACCTGAGAAAATCACAGAACTTTGCCATCAAACAGGTACCTGGCTTCGATCCAAAGGGAGGTCAGTAGGAAACCAGCTTCTAAACATCAACTGCTGCTATCAGTGAAGACCTGCTGTCAGTATGATGTGGAAAACCACAGTGCTTACAGTGTGTCTGCTGCTGGCTGGAGTGCAGGCGCTGGACGGCCCTTCATACGGAGTCAAATTATGCGGCCGGGAGTTCATCCGCGCTGTCATCTTCACCTGCGGAGGCTCTCGGTGGAAGCGCTCCTTGACTAACACAGGTTAGTATTGCAGACCTCGCAGAGCAGGCTTTGTTAGACTTGTCAAATTTAAAGTTTACGAATACATGTAACATTAAAAAATTCTGAGATTTAACAATAGGGTATTACAAGTACGCTATAAGTTATTATTTTGGATATACCTATTTAATCTCTATTTCTACTATGGTGAGCAATAGTAGATATTAAATGAAAAATACAGAATACATTTTTATTATGCAAAAATCAATTTTATAAGGTGTTTGAACACAGCTGTGTGACCTCATTGTGTGAAAACAACCACCACGATTATGGTAAAAATCCACCCACTCGTTTATTTATAAAACCAATAATTCAGTAGCAGTCTCTCCAAAGGAACTGTTTCAGATTCTCCCTATTGTTACGTCACAGTAGGAAAATGCCCTATTACCATAAGCACAGCTTTGAGTGAGAGAAGCTGCGGTCTGCCATTACCGCTCTCTTAGTTTTACTGTGGGGGGGGTCAGTATAAGGCAGATTTTTTTTTTTTACCCGCAAAAGTTGCTTCTAAAGGATGGATTAGTACCAGCTCTTCATGATCGAGCTACACTACCAGAAGAAGTAAGTATCAGGTGTTACTTTTTCTAAATTGCCTTCCTGAAAGAGCTTCTCTGCACTATGTAAGGCTAATGTTGCTAAATTTACCGCTGTCTGTTTTCACTGATGCTGCCTTCACATGCTACCAGAATGATCAGAAACAGGAATGTGGAATTGCATATGAAAGCAATGTGTTGATTGCTGGAATTAGTCAATCTCATAATCACAAGAAGAAAGATTTAACATGCAAAATTATGGATTAAAATTATGAAAATTCAAGTGGCTCAGTTACAAAAATTCACACCTTTATTCAATAAAGACACACTGAATTGATCAAAGGTGACATTAGATGCATTCATAATGTTATTAACTCCAGTGGTGTATGACTGAAAAAAAGTCTCTTATATTTAAGATTCTTGTGTAAACAAACTTGTATGTATATACAGGTACTCTTTAGGAATTCTATACATAAAGCTTTATTTTGTTTTAGAAAATACTATATTTCTTTATATTTCAAAATTCTATGTTTAATTCAAAGTGTCACTTGCTATGAATTTTTAAAACTTAATTTTAAAACTCAAAGAATTGTTGAGTGAAAAGACTTTCTTCACCAGAAATCATTCATGTACAGGGTGGGCCATTTATATGGATGCACCTTAATAAAATGGGAATGGTTGGTGATATTAACTTATATTAACTTCCTGTTTGTGGCACATTAGTATATGTGAGAGGGGGAAACTTTTCAAGATGGGTGGTGACCATGGTGGGCATTTTATGAAGGTGTATCCATATAAATGGCCCACCCTGTATATAATCTTACAAGTATTACATGAAACATCTCTTATTTTCCAGATGAAATCCTGGATTTATTCAACTCGTATGACAGTAATGCTGCAGACAGCGCAGTGCTGTATGGTGCTGCACCATCCTCCCAGCACGCCTCTGACTCAGATCTATCATCGCTGGCCCAAGGGGAACAGGAAGGTGGCGTGTTCAGCAGGCCAGCGCGCTCTCTCATTTCACAGGAGGTGCTTGAAGCCTTGCGTTCCGTGGACAGGAAAGGACGTGATGTAGTGGTGGGACTGTCCAACGCCTGCTGCAAGTGGGGTTGCAGCAAAGGAGAAATCAGCTCACTTTGCTGAGAGGCTAACCTTCTCTATAGCATGAGTGATTTAAAAAAGTGTGTATGTGTGCTTTTCACCCCGTCTTGTGTTTCATTTTCTCTGTATATTGCGTTTGAGACTTGTAAATGGTTTGCATTGAACTTCCATGCATTTTACAGTTGATTTAAATAAAGATTTTATAATGTTTGATGTTGTGAAAGTTATAGGTTGGGCTAATTTTTGTAAGTGTGTTCGCTTATTAATCTTTATGGAGAGTATATTTCACTCTTGATTAAAGTTGATTATTTGCATTAATCGCTAATGAATGTGTTTGTGCTCAATTGCATATAAAAAATGCATAATTTGTGATCAATAAGCTTTGAAATTATGGTGAATACATTTTTTCTTGCAACATAATTCAAAAAGGGAACTTTTCATTTATTTTGGTATCTTTACATGTAAACTAGTATATAATATAACTACACTATAAATTCTGTGTATCTCTTATTCTTTAAAACTACAATAATGGGGAAGACTGTTGACTTGGCAGTGGTCCAGAAGACAATCATTGACACCCTCCACAAAGAAAGTCACAGAGCTGTTCACCGAGTGCTGTATCAAAGCATATTAAATCCAAAATCGAATGAAAGGAGGAAATTGGGTAGGAAAACGTGTTCAAAGCAACAGGGATGACTGCAAGCTTGAGAATACTTTCAAGTAAAGCTGATTCAAACACTTGGGAGAGCTTTACATGGAGTGGACTGAAGCTGGATTCAGTGCATCAAGAGTCACACACTCAGGAAAATGGATTTCAAACCACTTTTGAAACAGAAACAACGTCAGAAGCATATTGATTAAGCTAAGGAGAAACATAACTGGACGAGTTGTGAAGATGGTTTGGGGTGCTGCGATGTCTGCTGGTATTGATAAGCTTTTTTGGAGATGCTGATTTCTTTTCTTAACAGGACTTTAGCACCTGTCCACAGTGACAAAAACAATTCCAAGTGGATATTACTGTGCTTGACCTGAAGCTAGGGTTTCCAACCATCCCTTGAAATACGGAATCGTCCCGTATTTAGAAACAAAAGTATGTGTCCCGTATTGAGCTTAAAAGGGATGCACATTGTCCTGTATTACCAAGAGAATAAAAAAAACCAAAAAAACATTCACATCAGTGTTAACTCTGTGGTAAAATTACACTCATAGGAAAGTGCACTTATTCACAATCACAAATATACATTATTCGCTTTAAAGTCGATTAAACACTTCATGTGTGCTGTCCAGATGTGCTTTTCCAGCGCATACACCTGAAGCATGCGCGCACTAAAAGCCTGTCAAATAGCGCTTACTAACTGAACTAAGATGCTTATCACATGTGATTGTGGTAATACTGTCAAAAACACACAGCGTTAAACACAGTTGCTTGTGTCTAAAGTGCAAGAAAACAAACAAGAGAAAACGTGCCAGTATATTAGATGGCGTGTTATTAAAAGGATAGTTCACTCAAAAATTATAATTGTGTCATTATTTACTCACTTACATGTTGTCCCAAACCTGTATTCATTATTTTCTTGTGCTAAACACAAAATAAGATATTTTGAGTAACCAAACAGTAGCTGGTCCTCATTAAATTTAATACAGTGTTCAGCAGAAAAAAGAAACTCATTCAGATAAAAACGAGCTGTGAGAGAGTAAAAGATGGATGTAGCGTAGAAGTATATAGTGTTTCACCTTTCAATACTGCTGAGTACACCTACTCTTCCTGAAAAATAAAAGCACTGTTTGTTTTATTCATATTATGTTTATTAGTAATGTGTATCTATTCGAATAACAAAGATAAAATGACAAGATTTTTATCTTTGCTCATTTTGGCCTAGATATCTGCCCTTCTTTATTTTATACTCTGTTACCTTTGTTTTTATACACAAGGCAAATTAGTTTGTCTGTACTGCTCAGACAACTTGCAAAATAGTAAAATCAATGACAAAGAATCATGATAAAAAAATCTTAATATGATATTTTTGCCATATTGCCCACCCCTAGCTCAGTAATTTGCAAAATACTGTCTTAAAAACTAAATAGTAAAATTGTGAATCACGCATTTACCCAGAAAAAATCGTGATATTATATTTTTTCCATATCCACCACCCCTATATGCATCTACTTAAATCAGGTTCAAGTTAAATAGTTATAAAAATCGTTTCACAAACAAAAAAGGGGCTAAAAAAAAAATTCACCACGCCAAGAAGGTTGAAGGCAATCGGGTTGGCCGGCCCTGCAAGCAATGTGTCCCTTAATTATTTTCCAGAGAGTTGGCAACCCAAGCCCAGTTGGAATCTATGGTACAGTTTCAAGAGAAAGATGAGAAATAGTCTATTCAAGATGAGCTGAAGACTTGATAGTGTCTCTGCAGAGCCACAGAATGATCGTTTCCATACACTTCTCACTGATGCTGGAGTCCTGACCAAGTACTGAGTGCAAAAATCAACATACTTCCAAACATAGCTTTACAAAAGTTAAGCATTTCTGTTTTGCAAATTTTGTTTTGGAGTGATTTTTGAAAATGTTCAAACATTTTGACTTTCATGAGCTTTAATAGTCAAAAAACAATTTAAATATGAAGAGTATATGAGATATATGTTCCACTTTTTGAAATAAGTTACCATACAATAACTTTTCACAATATTCAATTTATAATAAATATAAACGTGTGTGTGTCTGTGAGAGAGATTTTTTCACTCAATTTGTTTTGCGGACGTTCTTTAAAAAAAAAAAAAAAAAAAGTTATTATTAGTATCTCGTTATTGGCAGACATTTGTTACAACACGAAGCACAAGCACATGTTTGTTTCCTGATAACCCTCTTAGTGCAGTGTAAGTTTAGTGACGTCTACTTGCACGACAGACTATTTCCTGTATTTGGCCCCACGCGTTCACTTGAGTTTGAAGACATGTGTACGTTACAGTTCCAGTCGAGACACTGTACAAAATGCACGTGTTTACAACATCTCTATTTAGATTTTTGATGTGCAGTTCAAAATATCCTCTAAATGTCTTTTAGTCTCTTTTACACATTTAGTTTAGCGCTTCTAAACCACTCGCTTATTATTGTGTGCACTCCCTATCCTCCAAGACAGCACGTGTGGCGTATATTCACCAAAGCCCTTGACAAGCATTTCCCCTAAAGTTCACTGCCCCCGAAGGAACGTGCTGAAGTTTTTTGTTACCTTGGTCTGATTGGTCAAAAGGCTTTGCGTAGGCGACGTCTGGGCGGGGTTTTCAATGCGCTTACTAATATCTTTGAATTACTGTTTTCATATTTACGCGCAAGGCGAGTTGGAGCTTGTCATTTCGAGAAGTTTGAGAACGATGACGGTAACTTAATCGACGAAATTGTAATTTCGTAACTAAGACGTATGACGAGCCTAAAGGAATAAGATTACAGGATGCCAGTTCCAGGATGCAGAAAGCGATGTTACTATTTTTATTGATTTGTGAAAACAAGACCGGCGACTGGGGAAAACGGTGTCTCGCGGGACAACGATGTCACTCGGGCGCAAACAAATGTCTGATGGTCGTGGACTTTCCGTGACTGTGTGATCACTCCGTTAACGGGACGTTGCGTCACGCTGGACTTTTCGAGTGCGCGAGCGCCTTGAGCGATGGCATGGAGGAATCTAAAAGTGCTTTTTATTCCTACGACCTTACTTTACTTGTGGATATGTTCTCAAGGTGGGCAGAAGTGATTCGTTTTCAATATTTCATTCTACCATATACATATAAGTATCAAGATATATATTGTTTTTTTGTGTGGGTGAAATAAAGTGCGTTGTTTTTTAATTATTATTTTTTATTATTTTTAATATGCAATGCATTTTATGCCCAAAAACTTCATTTTATATTAGGACAAAGTAATGTTTTTGTTCTGCACGAAACAAAACAGAAACATATTCACAGGACAGGCCATTGATTTTGTCTACTTATTTTTTGGGGGTTCACGTCCTAGTTCTGTTGCCTCAACTTGTTATTTTTGTCTTTTTTACATTTTTTTTTTTTAGTCTCTTGTGAAGTGGATGTAAACTGCTGGTGGAGTAAAGCTCTTGCTGTGGGCCACAATGTGTCTGTTCTGTGCCACATGAGTACACGGGGAAGAGCCAACAGTTGTGGTCTCTGCCAGATTTATGTTATCATACTAGACCACAGACATCAGTTTCCCGGGACATGTGCCAGTACCAAGGAAACCTTCAACTTTTCTATCGCGGCAGAACACAGAGAGAGTATCCAATGCCTGTGTAACAGCAATACTTCAGATACCTGTAGTGTTACAGTAAGAGGTATGACAAATTTGACCATTTCATCTCTAATGGCATCATTACTTCTGGAAACGTTTTGCCCACAACGGTTCCGGAATACAGTTGTTTACAAGATAAACATCATTCTGGTATTCATAAACAGACGTTTCCGCCTAGATCACAAACATTATGAATGGAAGAGTGAATAGAAATACAATATGCATATGTTTTTCTATATCTATATGATTCTGGGTAGTAAGTGATTTTATATATAATATATAAAACATACACATACACAAAACACACACATATATATATATATATGTATATATGTGTGTGTGTGTATATATATACTTAATAACAATCCTAAAATTAAATACTTATTTGAATATTTACAAAACAGTAAATTATTAATAAAACATTTGCAATTGTATATTAATATAGTACATAATCATCCTTTTAAGATCAAATTTAGGTCCAAATATTCTAAAAGTAATAGTTTACGTTTACATTTAGTCATTTAGCAGACACTTTTGTCCAAAGTGACTTACAAATGAGGAAAGTGAAAGTAATCAAAGAGGAATAATGTGCATGCTACAATAAGTCTCAGTTAGCTTAGCATAGTACACATATGCCACTTTCACAACTCGCATCTTTCAAAACTATTTCAATGAAGTTTTCATCTGAAAGATGTTTCATCATCAGTGTATTTCTCACAGCCTTTGTTTTCATTCATGTCAAAAATTAAAGCTCTTGTCCGTGACTAAGGTCTATTTGTGAGTGATCCACCCAGCCCTGTAAGTGCTTTACTGAAACATGTGTTGCTGTAGCTCAAACGGTACAGATCCAGAAAGTTTTTCATTCCTACATCATTCATTTTTCAGATCGTCCACTTCCCCCGTCGCGCCCTGATTGTGTTATTGAGGATAAAGATGAAATTGAAGACATTTACTGCTCTTGGACTAAACCCAACGAGGAGATGATTCCAACTGTTTACACGCTTCACTGGAAAGATTATGATGGGTACATAGATACATACATAGATTTGTGTATGGACATTGTGGATATATTGTGAGCGTCTGACTTGTGTGTGTTTCTATTCAGGAATGATAAATCTAGGGAGAGCAGTAGTGAGAGTGCAGTCATATACCGGCCTGAGTATATGAAAAGCGATGACATTACAGTATGGGTCACTGCCAAAAATGAGCTGGGTTCTGCAGAGTCTGAGAGGTCTGTCTTCAACACGGACCATATCAGTAAGTCATGTTTACTCTATTGTAAACCACTTACTTCCTTTACACCACACACAGGTTATTGGCTCTATACATACTGTATAGTATTCAGTACACATTAAATTCTGATGATTATTACTGTGAATAAGTGTGAAAAAAAAAAAAAAAAAAAAAAAAAAGTACATCACCTCCAGAGTCTCTCATATATATATATATATATATATATATATAGGTCCTTCTCAAAAAATTTGCATATTGTAATAAAGTTTATTATTTTCTGAAAATGTACTGATAAACATTAGACTTTCATATATTTTAGATTCATTACACACAACTGAAGTAGTTGCAAGCCTTTTATT
>JAUMHI010000035.1:16534006-16563973 GCA_032359435.1 Enteromius unitaeniatus | reverse complement strand
AAAACAATAAAAGGCTTGAACTACTTCAGTTGTGTGTAATGAATCTAAAATATATGAAAGTCTAATGTTTATCAGTAACAAGTTTATTAAAAGTTAATTTCTTTCAAATAAAAAAGAATACATATTGACTGACCCCAAACTTTTGAAAGGTAGTGTATATTGTTAGAAAGGATTTCTATTTAAAATAAATGCTTTCTTTTTAACGTTTAATTCGTTCAAGAATCCTAAAAAAAATCACAGGTTCCAAAAAAATATTAAGCAGCACAAC
Organism: Enteromius unitaeniatus; assembly: GCA_032359435.1. NCBI lineage: Eukaryota > Metazoa > Chordata > Actinopteri > Cypriniformes > Cyprinidae > Enteromius > Enteromius unitaeniatus. The sequence goes on along the minus strand of JAUMHI010000035.1, from coordinate 16,563,705 downwards.
AGTTTCCAGCATATTAGAAAGATTTCTGAAGGATCATGTGACACTGAAGACTGGAGTAATGATAATAATAGTTTAAAAAAAACATCTTTGTCATCAGAGGAATAAATTACACTTTAAAGTGTACTATTATTTTCAAATCAAATATTTCACAAAAAATGCAGTAAAAAAGAAATACTGTTATGATCAAATAAATGTAGGCTTGATGAGATTTCAAAAATGTTTTTAAAAAATACCAAAGAAGTGTATCCAAGGCAAAATCTGTAAGTTAACTTTGTGCAAGCTTTTAATGTTTTCTGTTTTTCTTTTCTTAGAACGGCCAGATGCCCCATACAATATAAACCTCACCGCTGACCCACTGGAGCTCATCTGGGACATGGACTGTGAAGGAGTGGACTACTTGAAAAGGAGCTGTCAAGTGCAGTACCGTGCACACAATCCCATACTGGACTGGACTGAGGTGAGAGGAGAGGAGAGGAGAAATCAGATTGATTTGACTATTCAGATTTTGAAGAGGATTTCAAGTAAAGCTAAAATTAAAGTTAATGAAAATATAATCACATCTATTCAAAAAGTATGTTAATTAAACAATAGATCTTTGCGTTTTGAGAAACAATATTGTATTGTTAAAAAAAGCCTTTTGTATTTATTAGTTAAATGTTTATATAAATACATATAACTTTGTCAGAGATGTGTTAAAAACTGTGTCTCTGTTGAATTCTTATTTTGCAGGTGGATGATTACCAATTCATGTTTATGTTGCAAAATCCACAGCCATACACACAATACAGTTTTCGTGTTCGCTGCCATTGTGGATATGAAGAGAAAGTCATGAGTAACTGGAGTTCCGTTTATTCAATCAGAACGCCCCCTGCAGGTCAGAGAAAGACTCCTCATTGCATCATTTATTATTTATTGCTCAATTACAGTTTTATTAAAGATGGTCTTGATGCACGTTCACTCATCGGTAGAATATGAATGCCAGTCATGTTTAGACTCCTAAATTAAAAAGGTTTAAAAAGAGCCGACACTATGTCTTGTATCCAGAATGATTTCCTCTAATGTTTTGAGTTGTTTTTAGTCTCTTATTGCTCTCCAAGGCTGCATTTATTAGATTACAAATACAGTAACAACAATGAAATGTTATTACAATTTAAAACTGTTTTGTTTTTTTAAAATGCACTTAGCGCCTTTTAATCATATTGCATTTCTTCAATTCCTTTATTTTTATATATTGTGTCATATAACAAAATCAATGATGATACTCTCTCTTTTCAGCACCGGTTGGACAGCTGGATGTTTGGAGTGACTGTGGCCCTAATTCTGACAAATCTTCCTGTAACATCTATTGGAAGGTAGGGTGCATTCCCTTATTGCATCAGTCTAACTGGTTCTGGAACTATCAGCACTTGACTGTCTTTTGCTGTCTCTTAGGAAATGCCCCTGTCTCAGGCTAGAGGGGAAATTATTAACTATATTGTAACTATGAAGCTTAAAAATGGTACTGAGGTCAAGCAGCAGGTCAGCAGGAAACGGAGAGACACTGAAAGTCAGCAACTCACTCCACTGAGCTGCCGGCAGCACAGACATTACCTCAGGTCAGGTGTAATGGGAGTTTTTGTGTCAGCCAACACCTCAATAGGAACATCGGACCCCACATACGTGCTGTTCTCTGAGAGGGGTAAGACAATGCAATCATTTGTGTCTAAGTTTGTTCAAGTTCTGCTGAAAATGTAAAAATGTCTACATACTGTGATATGTTTTAATAATGTCATTACAGTTCAGAATGTTAGAAATTCTGAAATTCAGACGCTGGGGTCAGTAAGGTTTGAAAGAAAAGTACACTTTTATTCGACACGGATGCATTAAATGAAGTTTTTTTGTTTTATGTTTTCACAAAAATGTAAGCAGCTCAGCTATTTTCTAAGAAATGTTTGTTGAGCAGGAAATGATCAAATTAGAATGATTTCTGAAGAATTATGTTCTGTTTGAAAATATATGAATTTACAAAACGGTAATTATACAGTATCTTTGATCATATTTCTTTCATATTTATGCCTGTAGGACAGAGAGCACCTGAGGTGAATCTGAGTATAACAGGTGACAGCCAGGCGCTGCGGGTCTCATGGTCCATACACCCAGAGTTCTCCGAGAGCATCCTGGAGTATGTGGTGCAGCACGTGTCTGTAGTACCTGACATTCTGTGCCTGAACTGGGTCAGAGTAAAGAGAAGCCAGAGATCTGTCACACTCACAGGTTTGTGTGGGGGGGGTGTAAAAAAAGCAAGCTGTAGTTCATTGTGATGCTGATAGGGATTTGTGTTTGTCTCCATCCGCAGGTGACTTCTGGAACTACACGGCTTATAATGTGTCTCTATTTGCTGTCTCCAACAACTACAGCACTTTCCTCAAGTCTGCGATTGCATACACACTGGAAGGAGGTATGGCATCTCATAAAGGGACAGTTCACCTAAAAATGTGACCCTCAACCACAAAACGTCGTATGGGCAAATCATCTGAAAGCAGAATAAGTGCTTCAGTCATGTATGGTTTGTTAGGATAGGACAATATTTGGCTGATATACATACAACTGTAGAATTGTTGACTATTGCTACAAATGTGCTTATGACTGGTTTCGTGCTACAGGGTCAACAATAAAAACAAATCTGTCGTTAGGTACTCACCTTCATGTTGTTCCAAACCTGTAAGATCTTCAGGATACAAATTAAAACGTGTCTGATGAGAACTGAGCATTTTTTAAACCCTGCATAGACAGCTGACGTGTCTAAGGCCCAGAAAGGTAGTTAAAAGAGTCCATGTGACTGGAATATTTTGTGTGAGCAAAGATAACGAAAATATTGTATTCCATAAATTCTTCTCTTCCGTGGATATCCTGTATCATAGCAACCACAGTATCTTATCTAAGTGTTTTAGCGTGCCTGGCGTTTTCATCAGTCCACATGACAACGTTTCAAATTGGGCTTCTTCAGTTCCGTTTGCAAATACAACAGACAGTCAAAATCCTGAAGAATAAATGAATAGATAACTGCACCTCTCAACAACTTGCACTCCTCTGCCTCAATTGTGGTTACATTGTATCTTATTTGTTAAAGAGTGCATTGCGGGTTGTCAATAATTGTTTTGTATTATTGTAACAGATTGAATTTACAAAATACTTGGCTGGTTAATATGTGATATCCTGTCATCAAATTTTACATAGCCTTCACATCTTTATCTTCCCTGCCAGTTCCTCCTAAAGTACCTCAAATCCACGTGGAGAACATCACTCACTCCTCGGCTACCTTGATATGGAGCCCCATCCCTGTAAATGAGAGCAAGGGTGTCATCCTGCATTACTTAGTGGGCATCAAAGAAACAGGTTTGTCATCACAGGAATACATGATGTTTTAAAATATATTCAAATAGAAAACAGTGATTTCTAATTGTAATGATATTTCACAGTATTGCTGTTAGTTGTATTTCTGGTGAGCAGATTGTACTGCCCCCGAGCTTTGAATAGTAGTGTATATCTGTGTGCTTTGGTCTGTGTGACAGGGTCTAATTTAAGCAGCAACAGAACCAGCATGCAGCTGTCAGAACTGCAGCCTGCCCAGCAGTACCACATCTGGGTGAGCGCTGTGAGCGCTGCTGGTGAAGGCGACAAGCTGTTGACCACTTTCTCCACCAGTGAAAAAAACAGTAAGTACAGGGAATATGAGCTGTTTCTTTCTTCCTTTGGAATTTGCATTGCACGCGTAATCCAAAATACTGAGACATCCTTGTTTTGCATACAGATCACACATTCCGCTTTAGGTAGTAAACCAATCATTTCTGTCCATCTCATCTCCTAGGTAATGCTACCCTGTTGACTGTATTCATAATTTTGATGCCCCTGATCTTATTTGTGTTTGTTTTTGTGTTGGTGTTGGTGTAAGTATAGCATTTTTTTCATAATTTCATCTATATGGGCAAAAGTACATGGGGACACTGGTTCACACAGAACTTTTTTCCATTCCACTGTGCTACATACGGTAGTTTATTGTTTACATTAATACAGATGTGTTTGGCTGTTGTGTTTGCATCTTGTTCTCTAAATATGCAGCACTGATCTAAAATAAGTTGAACTCTATATAGTAACTCTAGGATATGCAGATCCTCAGTTATTATGTGTAGGAAATAATATTCTAAAAAAGGCTCTTACAAACGCTGCATTGAACCAAAAAAAAAAAAAAAAAAACACAAGACCCAATATTGACCAATAGCTTATATATATATAAAATATTTAAATATAAAAAATAAGTAAATTAAAATATGCTTCAATTAATTCGATTTATATTTACATTTTTAAAAGTTTAATTACCCATGTGCTTTTGGCCCTGTTGTGTGTATTTATTATTATTACTTTGTGTATTATTTTCAATTATATTAATCTATCATTATATTTTGAAATTATGCTCTGTTTTCTATCACTTTTTTTTTTTTTTTTGCATTGGCATCGCTGGCATTGTGTAGCATCATAGTTTAATCAGTAATTTGTCATTTTGTAATAAATTAATATCTGCTCTAGGTACAACAAGGATTGGTGTTTTGTGAAGATCCCGGATCCAATTAACAGTAAAACATTTAAGCATATGAACTTTCAGGTGAGAATCTAAAGTCTTTTGAGTTTTTCATATGAAAGAGACGTCACAAAAGTAGTCCAATATTAACTAATGTCCTATATGTTCTTCCAGCATGCGTGGCCACGGCACTGTTCTCCTTCTGAGCTGAATATAAAGATCTCTGAGCTGGAGATTATGGAGAAGCCGGATTGCGACACACCTACTCCTCCATCAGAGGCTGAACAAAACAAGGCTTTTATCGATGTGGAACATTTTCAGCTGCCAAATGGACTGGACAGAACAAATAAAGGTGGAGACGAGCCTGATGAAGAGCCTGAGGAGTCAAGCAGAAAAAACATTTTAAAGCATGACAGCTGGGCAAAGGAATACAGTGAGATGGTTGACACTGATGAAGAGAAGGATGGCGGTGATGAGGAAGAGTGGTGGAACCAGCAATGTGTCTCAGACTATGAAAGACATTTTTTGCCTTCAGTTGTACTGTAGTGCCTTAAATGGAGAAATCAGAAAGTGACTGTTTTACTAAAGAACAAGGTGTGCTTATTAATCAGACACTGAAAAGAGTATTAAGAGACGTGTTATTAATGAAAGAGGTCTTGCACAACTATGCACAGATTTTTACATTTACTGTCTTTCACACTAGCTGCAAAATTTATGTTTTTTTTTAATTGGGTTTTTTGCACCACTAGCATCATAAAGTAGAATAAGGACTATACGGGTTTCTACAATACTCTTACCTATTGCCATTGGTCAGATGTTCCAGCCTCAAACTCATCTTATTGGTTGAGCTAATGTTAGGCGAGTCAGAGTCCTCAGATGTGGTAACGTGTTTAACGCTTTTCAGGGAATTCAACCTATAAATGTCTTTTAGTTATCTCTGCACATAACGTATTTTAACATGGAAAAAAATTGCACATGGGACACAAATTGGATGTTATTACCAGTAGATACAGAACTGAATGTAAAAAGCTTGTTTTTGTACATAATAAATAAGTTTTATATATGAATTGTGGTCATTGTGTATATAGAAAAGTACATTTTTCATACGTTTTGCAGTGATTTGTTAGAATTGGCATGTGAACACATTGATATCAACTTGTTGCCTCCAAAGCCTTGAATAAAATAGTGACTAGATAATAGCACCAGTAAAGTAAAACAGCATAGTTTATCTTTAGATGGATAAGTCTTAAAGATTATGATTACAAACTAGGTACATTTAGACTAAACTAAATGTTTTAAATATATATATATATATATATATATATATATATATATACTACCATTCAAACATTTTGGGTGTATGTATATATATATATATATACATAAACATTAAAAAATGTAAAAAAATATATATATACAATTTGAAGAAATCACTCATAATATATTGCTTTGCTGCTCAGGAAACACTTATTATTATCAGTGTTGAAAACAGTTGTGTTGTTTAATATTTTTATGGAAACCATTCCTTTTTTCATTATTCTTTGATGAACGGAATATTGAAAACAAGAGCATACGAAATCTTTTGTAACATTACAAACGCCTTTGCTGTTGTAGTAGACGCTGCTATTTCAGCTGGCTTTCATATAAAACAAAAGCCTCTCAGAAAGTAATAACGTGACTGTTGCTCGTTCTCGACCTGATTTACTATGCTACAAAAAGCACGGTAGCACCGAGACAGACATATGAAACGTAATAGCAGCTAAAACTGAAAATAATTCAGCAGGCAACCAGCAGCACCCATCCCCCATTCAGCCGTGCAGCCTACATTCCGCTCCGAGCTTCCGCTCGTTGTTTTTAGGGGGCGCTCGCGAGCCGCTGACTGAGGCATCCAGGCCGCTCTAGAGATACAATCAGACCAGATGGGAGGGGGAAGTGAGAGGGAAAAGGAACTAGCTGAGCTGCCCTTTGTTTCTAGATTTGCCGAAGAGTACGGGGAAGAGACCGGCGCGAATCTATACTGTAAGTCACGCTCTAAACGCGCCACAATGTTTATAGAACACATGACGTCATGGCGGACTTTTAAACTGATACATTTCGTACCGTTTTAGAACGCGGGTAAGTTGTTTATTTCGCGGGTTCGCTGTGCTCGGATCAGTCCGACATTACAGCACCCCAGCAGCGGCAGAATGAATGAAGAAGTTTTGGGAATGTAACTCGAGCGGGGGACCCGGGTCAAGCGTACGGGAGGCGGGTAGGATCAATCATCTTAAAAGAGATGCTCGCGGTATTTACCTCTGAGTTCGAGCTTTATCGCTCAAATTATTCGGTTTTAAAAGCACACACGGACATGGAGAAGCACAGCATGGCCGACTGTAATCACATACACACACAACCGAGTCCTTTGCCGTTCTTTGTCTTTGCTTTTGAGTCTTGTTTGTGGCTTTTAAACTGATTTAAATAGTTAAAATAACGTTTGAACTCTCCGGCAACACAAGCAGGCGGGTATATAAACGTATCGAGAATATTTTAACCGGTTTTAAAAGTCGTTTTGTTTTATGTCTTAGGCTTTAATGGAGCTCTAATGTCTCTCTTCTTCCCTGGTTGGGTCACGTCCTTAAAAACCAGGAAAATAATTTTAGGGGTTTTTTCGTAGTTGTGTGCACGTATCACAGATTTTCTGTAGCGTTATATCGTGGTTTATTATAGTGTTGGATCTAGGTTTTAATGATTATGGGATGTTGTTGGCTAACGTTAATGTTTAGCTATACAAGGTTAGCCGGCTGCTAATTTACGTTAGCCTTGGAGAAAAAAAGGAGAAATATACGTTTAATTTATCACTGCTTATTAGAACACTTTTTTTTTTTTTTTAAATAAGATTGTTTTATACCATATCTAATTGTATGTGTTTGTAAATGTGGTTATTTTTGTAAATAAACTCTCAAACAGCTTGTTAACCGGCATATGCGTTTTCAGGTAGTAATTACATCATTAAAGTTATTTATTTAGTATTGATTAGTTTACTTTTATCTTTTTCATCAATTAAATACTACATGTGTTTGTGACACATGGTCTAAAAAAACTGTTGAAGACGCTTTGTATTATTGACACCGGGGCTAGTTGTCACAATGTCTGCTCCAGTGAAAAATTCTCACGGTGAATTTGTTTGAGTGTTTACATGCTTCATCTTGTTTATTACACAGTATTGAACATATTCATTATTATTGGCTGGGAAAGAAATATACGGTTAATTTATATCTGTGAAAACTTTCCCCAGTGGTACAGCATGTTGTAGAATTAAACCCTGACATCCTTTATTAAAGATTTACAGCTGAATATAAAACGTTAAACAGTCATGATACATTTTATAGCATCCAATGCTAAAACATTACAATGTTTTTATACTGTTACATAATTATTATTATTATTATTGTTTTTCATATTTTAAGTGTAATATCTATGATCTGTGGAGTCTCTTCAATACACACGCACACATACTTTACGTATTAACATCTGACTGGTATCTAATAGGCAAACTAAGATGCAATCTGATTTTTAAAAAAAACCTTTGGGGTCTTCACTGGAATATTTTAACATAGTCATTGACATACATGAAGGCACAGATTAATTAACCCATTTTTTTATTCCTCATTTCAAGGGCTGTGCTTTTATAATTAACTGGATTCATTCAACTAGTAATGTTGCATATGTTTTTACATGGGCACAGAAACTGAGCTTTTAAAGCAGAGAGATCAGATATAGTGTTGCGTTAACCTGGCAATATTTTTCGTTCCTTGTCTCATCATCATTATTATTAGCTAAAATTGTTAAATACACAAGTATTTAAATTGATCTTAAACTAGTTGAAATATTTAAAGAATTGTGTATTTTATAAATTAGTTTTTCGTGTTTCCTGTGTATGTCAGCAACATATCTTGTACATCGAGGCTGCCGGATTAAAACAAGTTTTATTTTCTATTACAGGCTTTCTGAAAACGCCTACAGAACGCTGGTTTATTTTTTGCCTCTCACTTATTCCGGCTCTGCTGAGAGATGTCCACCCCTGACCCACCTATGGGCGGGACCCCTCGGCCGGGCCCTTCCCCAGGCCCTGGGCCGTCTCCAGGGGCCATGTTAGGGCCTAGTCCTGGGCCCTCACCTGGCTCTGCTCATGGCATGATGGGCCCCAGCCCTGGGCCCCCCTCCTCAGGACACCCACTACCTCCACAGGGCCCCTCAGGTTACCCCCAGGACAACATGCACCAAATGCACAAGGTACTGCCAGGTTTTATCAGTATGTGTCTGATTTATTTGTGGTTTTGTGGCATGTGTTTGGTTTCTGGCGTTTGGCTGGTTCCTTTGAGTCATTCTTTATTTTGTATTGTTTTGAAGCCCATGGAAGGCATGCATGAGAAAGGCATTCCTGAAGATCAACGCTACGGTCAAATGAAGGGTATGGGCATGAGACAGGGTGGCCACAGCGGCATGGGACCTCCACCCAGTCCTATGGACCAACACTCTCAAGGTATCTGTCTGTCTGTCTGTTCTATGTATGACTTTTTTTGTTTTGTTTGGTTTTTTGGTGTTTTACCTGTTTGAGTCTGTTTGTAGTTGTGTCTGTATTGTTCTTTCTATCTGTCTGTCATTCTGTCTATCGTTCTTGTTTGTCTGTTGTTCCACCTATGTGTCTTTCTGTCGCTCATCAGTCACTATATTTGTCTGTTGTTGTTTCTCTCTGTATTCTGTCTTTTTCTTCCTGTTTCTGTTTATCTGTTGCCTTATCGCTCTTTGTGTCGTTTTATCTGTCTTTGTCGTTCATTCTATCTATTTGTTCTAACTACCTGTGTTTCTTTGTATCTGTCTATAACTACTTGTGTTCTGTACTTTCACTGCTAAAAATGTCGTTTTTTTTTTTCCAGCCAAAATATCTTAATCCTTAAATCAGGAAGGGTTTTCTAGACAAGTAAAAAATACTGTGTTTTGTTTTAAGAAAAAGTAAAAATTAAGAGACATTTTGCTTAGAACAGGCAAAAAAATCTGCCAATGGCAAACAGAAAACAAGATTATTTTGCTTGTTTTTTTTTTTTCTTGTCTCAAATCTTTCTTGTTTTAAGAAATTCTAGATATTTGGGTTGAAAATAAGACAAAAAAATCTAGGCTAGAAAACCTTCTTTTTTTTAAGTGTTTTCTATTGTTTTCTTATAAAATACAGAATATAAATTATATATAAATAAACTTTTATTTGTCTAATGTTCTGTTTTTCATTCAAGCTGTTTGTTTCTGTGTGTCTGTCGTTCTGTCTGTTATTCTGTTCTGTTTATCATTATATATCTGTTATTCGATTTATCATTATTTCTGTCTGTCTTGTTCTTTTTTTGTGTGTGTTGGGTGCTTTCTCTGTTCTATCACTCCTTCTGTCCTTCTTTCTGTCCTTCTCTGTAAGAGATACAGATGTTTTGAGAGCTCTGTGTCTGTTATATGGAGAACAGATGGCGCGCTCACTGCTGAACTGTTTAGACTTAGTCTGGGTATAGAAAAGCCATCCAACCTGTTTGTTCACATTTCCCTTTGATGTGCATCGCTTTGTTCCTCCGCTGGGGCCGCGCGCACGCTTGTTTCCGTACCGACAGAAATGTTGGGTGAACAGGGTAACCCTTTTGAAACGGAAAAAACCCAGAGCTGTTGCAAACTACAAAGTCATGACAGAAAAATAAACAAATAATAAAAGTAGGATGTGTTTAAAGAGAGGCAAGTTTGTGCAGTGCTGTAATTGTTGTACACATTTATATTTTAGTGGTACAATTTTCATTAAACTAGACCTTGTTTGTAAAATGCGGTATCCTATAAATCTTTGAGAGATTAATTTTATGAGATACTGCAGTTTTATTTATTTTTCGCCATTTCTATTTTATTGCTTATACTCTATGTATTAATTTTTGCAATGTAGTCCATCCTGCGTTGTGCCACAGATATGAATGAAAGCTCAAATTCAGAGCGCATTAGCAGTTGCAATAGAAATGCATTGGTAAACATTCATTGCTTGGCATTTTTCAACACTTGCTTCTGAATCTGTAAAATTTATCATAATTGGATTTTTGGTATTTATTTATTTATTTTTTTATAAACAAGGTTACCCCTCTCCTCTGGGTGGTTCTGAACATGCCCCCAGTCCGGTACCTGCTAATGGCCCTCCTTCTGGCCCCATGATGCCCTCTGGTCCCGGTGCCATGGAGGGAGGTGATCCGCAGGCCATGGGTCAACAGAACCGGAGTGGAGGTGCTGGTGGTGGTCCAGGTTCAGGACCCAGCGGAGGTCCTCCAAACGCAGGAGGACCTGGTGGTGCCGGCGGACCCACTCCTTTTAACCAAAACCAGCTTCACCAACTGCGGGCACAGATCATGGCCTATAAGATACTAGCACGTGGGCAAGCTCTACCTGACCACCTCCAGATGGCAGTGCAGGGAAAACGGCCCATGCCAGGCATGCAACCTGGGATGCCCAACATGCCCCCTGCCTCAGGACAAGGAGCAGGACCACCTGGACCAGGAGGCCCAGGACCTGGGGGACCCAATTACAATAGACCACAAGGTGAGGCGATATCTAGTATTAAATTCAGCTCTCTGAAATAAGCACCTTATGAAACTAGAGGACCTTACAATGTGTTTTTAGACTCCTTTTTTGAATTGCATTATTTTTGGTAAGACTTTCCTGCACATTAGGTGCATATATGTAATCAGTACTTGAAATGTTGAAATTTAATTTATGTTTTATTTAAATAAATATTTTATTTAATTTATGTAATTAATTTTTTTTATTTTACAGGAATGGTCGGGCCAAACATGCCTCCTCCAGGACCTTCTGGTGTTCCTCCAGGCCTTCAGGGACAACCCACCAATGGACCACCTAAATCCTGGCCTGAAGGTCAGTAAATTGTGATAATTATCCACAATTCATATCAATTCAATATTTAGCCCTTTTGTATTCTGCAAGGAGACAGTCATGTATTTACCATATCTTTGTAATCCCAGGGCCCATGGTGAATGCTGCTGCCCCTGCAAGTGCCCCACAGAAGCTGATTCCTCCTCAGCCCACGGGCCGCCCATCTCCAGCACCACCTTCGGTTCCTCCCGCAGCTTCACCTGTCATGCCCCCTCAGACCCAATCTCCAGGACAACCGCCCATGGTGCTTCATCAGAAACAGAACCGCATCACACCCATCCAGAAACCCCGGGGTCTGGACCCAGTGGAGGTCCTCCAGGAGAGAGAGTACAGGTGAGATGAGTAAAAGAGATGTATTGATGTTTGAACACTCTTCAAATCCTGGGAACACAAACTTTTTACACCCTTGGTTTTACAACCGTTTAATAATGCTTTTCCTATCTGTCAGGTTACAGGCTCGTATTGCTCATCGTATTCAGGAGCTGGAGAACCTTCCAGGCTCTCTGGCTGGAGACTTGAGGACCAAAGCAAACATTGAGCTCAAGGCACTTAGGCTCCTGAACTTTCAGAGACAGGTATGAATTGAATATTAAATAGAATAGGTGACATTTTATTTTTCTTTTCTTTTCTTTTTTTATTTTTTTTTTTTTGAAGAGCTTACACATTGCAGTTGTGTTGTCATTACCACCCAGTTCAGTGTAACTCTACACAAGAGACAGCGTTTTATTCACACAGCACAAGTACTAACAGGTTTTTTTTTACCTCTTTTGGATGACATGATCTGATCATCAGTTGTTTTTAAACAATCCACTGATGTCTTCTTATTGCTGTTTCATATGCGGCTTATTGGTTGATACATCATCAGTGCTTCCCTAATTATTATATTTATTGTATATTTGTTAATTTATTTTTATTTTGTGTATTTATTCATATTTATTTACCTGTTTATTTTATTTTTTTAATAAATGCTCTGGAAAGTGGTTGTGATTGACTTCAGCCCAGTCCTGCTATGCTTTAGTGGTGTTTGACCCATGTTGTCTTTCTAAACGCAGCTCCGCCAGGAAGTGGTGGTGTGTATGAGGCGTGACACAGCCCTGGAGACTGCTCTGAACGGCAAGGCTTACAAGCGCAGCAAGAGACAGTCCCTGCGTGAGGCTCGTATCACAGAGAAACTGGAGAAACAGCAGAAGATTGAACAAGAGCGCAAACGCCGTCAGAAACATCAGGTAATGCACCATTCTAGCTGCTTTTCACGTCACATGAAGCGCTTTCTTCACATTTTTAACCTGATTCAGAAATGATAAAAAAGTATTTGTGACCGAACCGCCTGTTCTCTTATTGCATTTGTAGGAGTATCTCAACAGCATCCTGCAGCATGCAAAGGACTTCAAAGAATATCATCGCTCCATCACCGCAAAGATGCAGAAGTTGACCAAAGCCGTAGCCACGTACCACGCCAACACTGAGAGAGAGCAGAAGAAGGAGAATGAGCGTATCGAGAAGGAGAGAATGAGGAGGCTGATGGTGAGATGCACAGAATTGACCTTTGACCATTTAAACTGGTGGACCTGTTTTTCTCAGCATATGTCTAAAAACAAAACAAAAACATATTTTGTGTGTGCGTTTCCATCCAGGCTGAAGATGAAGAGGGTTACAGGAAACTGATCGATCAGAAGAAAGACAAACGTCTGGCTTACTTGCTGCAGCAGACGGATGAGTATGTGGCCAACCTCACAGAGCTCGTCAGAGCTCACAAAGCTGTCCAGGCGCTCAAAGACAAGAAGAAGAAGAAAAAGAAGAAGGTGATGAGATTCTCTGGATTGGAAAGAGTTTCTGTATTAGAATCGAAGTCAAGTTGTCCTCGGGTGTTTATCTTCCTTTCTGCTTTCCCCTTCACAGAAGCCAGAGAACGCTGAGGGTGGAGCTCCGGCTTTGGGTCCAGATGGAGAGGTGAGATCTTAAAATATTTTTGGCCATGCTTTCACACAAGAGGATCTTTTCATACAACAAAAACATCAGCGATCACGCAGTCCTCCGTTCACCAGTTGTTAATGTTTGTAAATGGCACAAAGACAGGAAAATGAGGGGAAGATAATGTATCTCTTGTGGCTTTATTCAAAATGAGTGTTTTTTTTTTTTGAGTTACATTTGTGGAAATGTAATAATAATTAGTTATAACCTATTCCATAACCAATTGCAGACATCATCATGGACATGGTGGGATTGGATTCACAAATCACTGTTCAGTGTTGCGTAAAATAATCTTAGTGCTCCAATTTGAAATATAAGAGAGAAACTTAAAAGTGCGCATATATTTTTGTTTTCTAGTATTGCTTTGCTTCAGACTTATTGGCTAGACATGTATCATGTTTAGAGAAACTTGCCTCCAAGTCAAAGTGATGCTTAATTTTACAAAAGCCATGGACCCTTATTAGCCACAAATAGTGGTAGTTTGTCTAATAAAACTACATTTTTGTCTCCTATTGTAGCCTCTGGATGAGACCAGTCAAATGAGTGACCTACCGGTGAAGGTGATTCACGTGGACAGTGGGAAAATCCTCACTGGCATGGACGCTCCTAAAGCAGGACAACTGGAAGCCTGGCTGGAGATGAATCCTGGGTGAGAGAGACACACTTAAGGGATCTCGTTCTTTCACAATATGAGGTTTTTCAGAACTTGTGTATCTATTACTGACAAGGGATCATATTGAGAAGCATATGATGAACACTTCATATGTATTTATTATTTATATCTAAAGCAGCAGATTTAAAGGCGTTTGTAAATGTCTAAATGCTGTTTTTGTTTAATGTCTATAGGTACGAGGTGGCCCCGCGGTCTGATAGTGAAGACAGCGGCTCGGAAGAGGAAGAGGTATGGTTGTCCTCCTGAACACTGTGCTTTCTGCAAGGGCTTTACATGGTCTTGAAGAGAACTCTTGTTTGTGTCTTCACAGCCTTGATGTCAGAATGTAGGGCGTCTTCAGAATCAGAATTACGGCTAGTTTATCATGTGACACTGCTTTTATGGCCTGATAACGATAACAAATGTTGGTCTTTATGCACCAATGGAGTGTTCAAAACAAAAGAGTGATATTATAAAGATATTTTAACCATTAATGATTTGATGTTACGCCCCTGTGAAGGTGTAAAGATGTGTATTAACTGAACCATATAGTGTATGCATTTAATTCCTATTAATTTTATTTTGAATAACTTCAAATATTTTATATAGTTACAAAATTGTCTAATAGTTTTATATTTCATAACCCTTTAATTTGTAGCCACATTATGTATTGCAACATTTGAAAACCAATTTTAATGACCTCATTTAATTACTTTTATCTGGTTGTCTCTATACATTTTATAACCTCCATTTATTTGATTAATTGATAAATATTACTAATTTAACTAATTTCTTTTTGGGTTTTTTTGTAAAGGACGATGAGGAGGAGCCTCAGCCGTCTCAGGCCCCAACAGAGGAGAAGAAGATTATTTCAGATCCAGACAGTGAGGATGTGTCTGAGGTGGACGCCCGTCACATTATTGAGTATGTTACTGGTTTAGAGTTTTTTATTATTTTTTTTTTTTTTTTAACTACATTCAAATGGTATTATGTGGTCCTGTCCCATGCTCCTCTTGGAATCCTGTTCTGTTATGGTGTTTATAGTAATATCCATGATGTCTTAAACAGGCATGCCAAGCAGGATGTTGACGATGAATACGGTAATGCAGCGTTTGTTAGAGGCCTGCAGTCGTACTATGCCGTGGCTCACCAAGTCACAGAGAAGGTGGATAGGCAGTCAAGCCTGCTAATAAATGGACAGCTCAAACAGTACCAGGTACAGACCAAACAAACTGCAAATACACCTCAAAGTCTTGAGTGGCCTGATCAGGCTTGTTAAATGGCACACTGTTATTGCGTTTTTCTCAACTGCAGATCAAAGGTTTGGAGTGGCTGGTGTCTCTGTATAATAATAACTTAAATGGAATTCTGGCTGATGAAATGGGTTTGGGAAAGACCATCCAGACCATTGCTCTCATCACCTACCTCATGGAGTACAAACGCCTCAATGGACCCTTCCTCATCATCGTCCCCCTCTCGTGAGTCACTCTCTATACACTAGAGCTGCGCCACACTGGACAAACTGACAATGTTGAGAGGTTTTTATTAGATGATGTAAATAGCTATGTTAGGAAGGAATCATTCTGCAGTGGTTGGGGTGGTCTTCTTGCTGAGGACGTTTGCATATACAATAACATAACATTTTTTGGTACTATACTATAAAATTATTAGCAATATTATTTACATTTTTAAATTTGTCAGTTTCAAACAATAAACCATCAAACTTTTATTCCAGCAGATTGTTTATTTACATAAACAGTTTTTCAGAATGTGTTCATTTATTACGCTGTATCATAAGATTCAAGCTTGCAGGTGAACACTCTAGTCTAAAATCACAATGCTTATTAATTTTTGTTGCAGCATTCATGATTTGATACCGTCTCTAAGCCATATTGCAATTATTGATTTAATTGTTATATATTTAGATATATTTTTATACTCTACCTACAGTGTAGAAATGTTGTTTGCATGTTTGCTTTAACCATATTTTTTTTCATATTATTGATCTATTACGATTGGCAATATTTCAACACATATTCATAATGATTTGTTTTCCTAACAGAACTCTGTCAAACTGGGTGTACGAGTTTGATAAGTGGGCCCCATCTGTGGTCAAAGTTTCTTACAAGGTGATTACTTGATTCAATCATGGTATTGAAATAATGTCATAAAACAATTTTCAGCAAATTCAAACTCATTTTCCATAAATAAATGCTAAGTAATAAGAAATAAAACTGTCACTGAAGCAAGCTACTGAAGGTTGTCACAGGATTAATAACTCATTTTCTTGGCTTGTTTTCGTCTCAGGGCTCTCCTGCTGCTCGTCGTGCTTTCGTTCCAATTCTGCGCAGCGGCAAGTTCAACGTGCTGGTCACCACTTACGAGTACATCATCAAAGACAAGCAAGTGTTGGCCAAGGTACAAACCTGCCTGGGTGCAGAATTAAATTACTGAGCATGCCTCTAAAATTAGCGAGGCTTCTTTTGCCTTAATGTACATCTATTTTTACACACATTATTGCTGTAGTTATTTCACGTGTCAATTATTGCTATTTCGAGAATGAATTCTGCATTTATGTGCGGATGTCACTTCCCAAACTTAGCAGCTTGTATGTGGCTGCTGGCCCTCTTAACAGCATGAAAAACAAGTTTATGCAAATTCTGAATGGATTATATATATATTATATATTTATTATATATATATCCTAGAAAGCATGCAAAGAGAGCTCCCTTTGTAGTCAGTAAAAAGCTGTCATCTTAGTTCACTGTGATCTTATAAAGTTTTGTTATAATCAAAGAAGCTCTTTCACCGTGAATCTCTTCTGTCGTGTCTACACTTACTTTATGAGATCAGCTGGGCCTGAACCTGCCAATTGTCAAACTATTATGATCAGACATTGATTTTTGACTGGGAACCGCTTGCTCAGTTTGTGATGCTCCTCTCTCTTTCAGCTCCGTTGGAAGTACATGATAGTGGACGAAGGTCACCGTATGAAGAATCACCACTGCAAACTGACTCAGGTGTTGAACACGCACTACCTGGCGCCCCGGCGTCTGCTGCTCACCGGCACTCCGCTGCAGAACAAGCTCCCCGAACTGTGGGCGCTGCTCAACTTCCTGCTGCCCACCATTTTCAAGAGCTGCAGCACCTTCGAGCAGTGGTTCAACGCTCCGTTCGCCATGACCGGAGAGAAGGTATGAAAACTTCTGTACTAGTGCATTTAGACAGGATACAATAAAACGAAAGGCTATGTTTGTGTCATCTTGCTCTATAAATGTACAGTGTTTAAACTACGTCCTGTCATGGTTAAAAGGTGGACCTGAATGAAGAAGAGACCATTCTGATCATTCGTCGTCTGCACAAAGTGCTCCGCCCCTTCCTGCTCAGGAGACTGAAGAAAGAAGTGGAGGCCCAACTGCCTGAGAAGGTTTGTTTTATGCTTGAACCTGTTCAGTAACACCTGTTCCTCCGCCCCGCCGCAATAGCAGCACCAAGCTCGCGAAAAATACACTTTAGTCTATGGCGGCAAAATCTGTGCCATTAATAAGTGAGCGCACCACTGATGCTGGTGAGCGCGGTAAATCATTCCAACGAGAGGAAAACCGAGCTCATTTCAAACCCTCGCACGCTCGATATGTCATCCGCGTGCAATTCAAGCACTCACGCGCGATCATTCCTGCGCTCGATCCTCTCACCTGCTCGCGCAAACACTCTTTATTTTTAACAAAATTTTAATATTTGCAATGTATTTACATGTGTACATATTTATATACATATTAACATGTTAACATATTATTTACATGTGTACATATTACGCATTTTGTTGAGCTGTTTGCTGCAGAAATGACATCACAGTTTATCATATGCTGTTTTTTTAACATTAAAATGTAACTCTGTTTCTTGCGTTCAGGTGGAGTATGTGATCAAGTGCGACATGTCGGCTCTTCAGAGAGTGCTGTACAGACACATGCAGGCTAAAGGTGTGCTGCTCACTGATGGCTCGGAGAAAGACAAGAAGGTGAGGAGACATGGCTCATGTCAAGAAGAGCCTTCGGTGTGTTTCTGAATTCCTGTAATATCCATCTTCTTGTTTGTTACAGGGCAAAGGCGGCACTAAGACTCTGATGAACACTATTATGCAGTTGAGGAAGATTTGCAACCACCCTTACATGTTCCAGCACATTGAGGTGATCATTTGTTTTTCTTCACAAGGTCATTTATATTCTGTGCATTTATCTGTTAGGTGTATATGACCCCTTTTTTATGGATTTTTTAATTTTGTTTTGCAGGAATCTTTCTCTGAGCATTTGGGCTTCACTGGAGGCATCGTTCAGGGGTACGAAGAGCACCATTTTGTGTATAAGCGTCATATCCTTTTTCACTCTCAATTGGTTTTCTCTGTATCTCATGTACTATACCGCTCTCTTTTAGACCCGATTTGTATCGTGCCTCCGGTAAGTTTGAGCTGCTGGACCGTATCCTGCCGAAGCTCCGCGCCACCAACCACAAAGTGCTGCTCTTCTGTCAGATGACCTCGCTCATGACCATCATGGAGGACTACTTCGCCTACCGCAACTTCAAATACCTGCGCTTGGACGGTGAGTCACTACAGCCTGATTCACACAGAATGAAGAGTTTTAGGAAGTTCTTTTCGCAGGTCCTGGGAAACTACTGTTTATGCCGTTTATTTTTTTATTTGAAAGGTAAATTCATTCAAATCTAGTTAAACCGTGATAACATCACTTTTTTTTGTCTTTGTAGGAACCACTAAGGCTGAGGACCGTGGCATGTTGTTGAAGAACTTTAATGATCCGTCCTTTCAGTACTTTATCTTCTTGCTAAGTACCAGAGCAGGAGGTCTAGGGCTGAACCTGCAGTCTGCTGACACTGTTATCATCTTTGATAGCGACTGGAACCCTCACCAGGTACAGTACTGTCCTGTTAAATGTAGCGGTGTTTAACAATAGCGGAAACTGTGATTTTTAAAGGTTCTTGTAGTAGCTTATTGTTCTTATTGATTATTGAATGGAATATAAAATATATAAACTTAGTATGGCTCAGTCGTTAACTCTTGTTTATAGATAATGCATTGTTCAATTAGAAACTTGAAATGTTTTAACTGGATTAGTGTTTGTAGAAACGAACATAAGCCTAAATTATAATATTATAAATGCTGAGAATTAGAATTGGAAAAAAAATTTAACCTTATTGTACAATGTTACCATGTAAGCTTTAGTACAATATAATCTGTCATTTAATATTTCTATACAGAGTTTCTGTAGAATATTTCTTCTGTGATCATCTTTATTTGTTCCACAGTGTTTTGTTTCTGAGCAGTGCTTTCTTGTCTCTCCTAGGATCTGCAGGCCCAGGATCGTGCTCATCGTATCGGGCAGCAGAATGAGGTGCGTGTGCTGCGTCTGTGCACCGTGAACAGCGTGGAGGAGAAGATCCTGGCCGCTGCCAAATACAAGCTGAACGTGGACCAGAAAGTCATCCAGGCCGGGATGTTCGACCAGAAGTCGTCCAGCCACGAGCGCAGAGCTTTCCTGCAGGCCATCCTGGAGCACGAAGAGCAGGATGAGGTACGTGTTCATTATATTTTAGTGTCCTGTCTATAGCATCCGTTTTCCAAAGTTAGCATTTGCACTCTCTCTTGCTTTCTCTTATATCTCAGGAAGAAGATGAAGTGCCAGATGACGAGACTGTAAATCAGATGATCGCTAGAAGCGAGGAAGAATTCGATCACTTCATGGTCAGCAGCCCTACTTGCTTAATCTTTATTCAGTAGACGCTCTTTGTTTAGTTTGACCCCAAAACTTCCTTTTCTGTTCGTCTAGCGCATGGACCTCGACCGCCGCCGCGAAGAGGCTCGCAACCCGAAACGCAAACCGCGGCTGATGGAGGAGGATGAGCTGCCCACCTGGATCATGAAGGACGATGCAGAGGTGGAAAGGCTCACCTGTGAAGAAGAAGAGGAGAAGATGTTCGGCCGTGGCTCCCGTCAAAGAAAAGAAGTGGACTACAGCGACTCCCTCACAGAGAAACAATGGCTGAAGGTGAAGGAGGAATCTCAACTGCTTCGTGTTGAACGTTTGATTCTGAAATAGAAAGGTGTATTCATATACTTTGCTGCTTCTCAGGCCATCGAGGAAGGCACCCTGGATGAGATTGAAGAAGAGGTGCGTTACAAGAAAACGACCCGGAAAAGGAAGCGCGACCGTGACTTCGACCTTCCAGGCCCGGCCACGCCCAGCTCCAGTGGGCGGAGCAGAGATAAAGATGACGATAGTAAGAAGCAAAAGAAACGAGGCCGTCCTCCCGCTGAAAAACTCTCACCCAACCCACCCACGCTCACCAAGAAGATGAAGAAGATTGTGGATGCTGTAATCAAATACAAGGATGGGTTAGTCACTCTTCTCTAGCCCTATTTTATTCATTTTTTAATTTAATTAATTTTTTTTTTATTTCATTGCCAATTTGACCAACACTGATTCTTGAGTGGCTAGAAATGCTGTTTAACCTATAATTAATTAATTGATTTTTGTTTGTTTGGTAAATTTTTCTTATTTAAGGTTATGCATGTAACATTTTGACACTCACACAATTCACAATTAAAGGCACCTGCACCAGAATTTTTTTTTATTTGTTGAAATATACAGTCTGCATTAAAGACCTTTTTTTTTAGACAGTTTTAGTAGTTCATGCATGCTAGCTTTGCTGGGAGTCAAACTCATTAAACCAGTGTTACAAATACCATTCTGTACTGTTTGATATGCAGAAAAGTGTTTCTCCATGCTTATTCTGTTCAAAATAGTGAAGTGGGTTTTTGTTGATTTGAAAGTCTTTGAGTTTTTTTATGCTTTATGAAATATAGAACATTTGGGAGTTATGTTTATTTTAATTTTTTCTTTCATTTATGTTTTTAACAGCAATGGAAGACAACTGAGTGAGGTGTTTATTCAACTGCCGTCACGTAAAGAGCTGCCAGAATATTACGAACTCATTCGCAAACCTGTGGATTTCAGGAAGATCAAGGTTTGTCAGATTAAACACTTAAATTGCGAATGCTATTAAGTAAAACTTGAAGCTATTATTATATTTTTAAGACGTAAATTGGGGCTGTTTTTGATGATGACAATTGCGATTCCTAGTTATTTATATTATGCATACCCGGTAATTCAATTAGTATTAGTAAATAGTTATTTAAGTGTTAAATCCTGCTCTCTTGTTTTGTGCAGGAACGCATTAGGAGTCATAAGTACCGTACTCTGAATGACCTGGAGAAAGATGTCATGCTTCTCTGCCAGAACGCTCAGACCTTCAACCTGGAGGGATCACTGGTAATGTCTTTTAGTAACATTTTAGTCATATTGTTGATTATTATAAACTTGTGTAATTATTGTCTTAATAATTCTGTATTATTATTATGTTTTATTATTAGTGTATGGAGGTATGCGTTTATGTATATATTAGTGATTTTTAGTTAATGTTTAGGTAACATGCGTTTTAATAGTTTTATTTAATAATAATGGTAGGTTGTTAAAGTTGTACTTCAATTCACTGATTCAGATGTGCTGTAATATTTCAGATCTACGAAGACTCTATCGTGCTGCAGTCTGTGTTCACCAGTGTGCGGCAGAAGATCGAGAAAGAGGAAGAGAGCGAGGGAGAAGAGAGTGAGGAGGAAGAGGATGAGGTAGATGAAGGATCAGAGTCTGAATGTGAGTACTGATTTACGATTCTGACACTGTAATGACAGTTGCACTTTACAAAACAGAGTATATTGCATGTAGAGATCAAATAGTTGAAGTCCATTATTAACATGCGTGTTTGTGTGTTTTTAGCTCGTTCGGTGAAGGTGAAGATCAAGCTGAGCAGAAAGGAAAAGGTGGAGAGAGGGAAGGGAAGACGCAGAACCGGACGCAGTTGGCGCCCTAAACCCGTCGTTAGCGATGATGAAAGTGAGGAGGACCAGGAAGAGGTATGTGTGGTTTTTATATATATATATCTTTTTTTTAATAGTCTAGTTGTAGGTGCGAAGTTGTAGTGTGTCATTTAATTAAACTTACTATCTTCAGTAATGTGGAAAACAGAATTAGGCATATAATAATGTCTTCATCATTCATACATGTGAAATTATTCATATAACAAACAATGTCACTTTTTTTGTCTAATGTCTTTGTATAGGAGCATTCGGCTAGTGGCAGCGAGGAAGATTAAACCTTTTTCTGGACCAATCACTTCTGCTGCAGATACACCATTTTACACAAGATACGACAGACGCCCGCTCCTGAAGGGCCTAGTTTTACCCTAGAACAGCACATTTTTTAGAAAGAGGACATGTACACAAAATTGATTAAATGAAAAGATTACACTATTAAATGCAGAAGAAAGCCCTTCCATTTGCATATTTAAGCAAACAATCTTCTTTTATGTATAGCAAGACAGTTTAAGTATTGAGCGTTTCTTTCCGTATTTGTTTTTATGATTTTTTTTTTTTCAAGGACGTGACATAAGATGAACAGATATCTGACAGACTGACTCACAGTGGACCAGTAAGAGCGGATCATGCTTCAATGTCCTCTTATTGTTTTTAGCCGTGTGAACGCCACCCCTTCACCCCCACCCACCACCCCCAAGACCCCAGAATGCATGTTGTTTGTGTAAAACGCAGCCAGTTGTTTCTCTTTCCGTTTTTGTCTTGATCTCTCAGTTTAAATTAAGATTGCAAAGAGGATTGAGGTACTTCCTCCCTATAGACTTGGGAGAAATGGGGGAGAATAGGGTGTAGGATTCTGTACTGTGTCAGTGTCACTGGATTTCCAAAATGCACAATAAAGGCATCTCAGAAAGACATGGTTTCGGTTATTTATTTATGCACTCAAGTTACTACTAGGGTGTATTCCAGAAAGTGAGTTTAGTCCAAAACTACAAACTTGAATGAAACTCTTTAGAAAAACTGAGAGGTTTATAAAAAG
This sequence comes from Enteromius unitaeniatus, assembly GCA_032359435.1. Taxonomy (NCBI): domain Eukaryota; kingdom Metazoa; phylum Chordata; class Actinopteri; order Cypriniformes; family Cyprinidae; genus Enteromius; species Enteromius unitaeniatus. Next base: position 16,540,610 of record JAUMHI010000035.1, on the reverse strand, counting down.
TTTATTTACCAATGGATCTTCAGTATGAGAGTTCTTAACATCCTAGTGACTACAAACCATTTTTTGCCATTTTAAATCATCACTTAAGACTAAAATGCCAGTCCTGCTATACTGTAACGAAGCTTCCTTAAGTGAAAAGGTCCATCCCCTCTTGTCCTATCACATCAAAATCCACCAACATGTTTGTTTAGAGCCATTTGTGACTCTTCACTTTCAACACTTCCGGTACTTTGCTCTCCTCATTCAATCTAGATGTCTTTTTCCCTGAAGTAAGCAATATTATGGATTATGAACTGACCGTTTCTGGACAGAAATGGATGAACTGTTTCTTTAAGCCTTTGCACAATTAGATTTTTGTAACACATCTGATATGGGTGTAGATGGGAATTCCAGATTTTCAGTGTGGTCTCAAACTTTGACCGCTTTTTATTCATTTATTTGTTTTTTTTGGTTTGCTGTCTTCTTACTCACAAAGGATCATAGTGCATCCAGAAAAGCAAACACAGAATTGTTGGTTCAGTAAACCCACCAAGAGTAAGAATTTAGCAGACAAATATTCATACTGTTTTAAAACGGGTATAACAACACACTGCTCCTATGAAAATTAACCAATAACATCTCATTTTAAAGCCCATTTAAACACACCGTAAATTGATCCAAAGTGTAGTAGGTTACAGTGTAAAAACAAATATACTGATAAAACTACTATACAAAGGTTAAAGAGTTAAAATAGGATTTGAGTTTAGACTTAAAAATGTCCAGAGAAGGATCCGATCTCACATGATAGAGGAGACCATTTCAAAGCTTAGAAGAATTTTAAAAGCAACCCAGAATTTAAAGGGATGATAAAACGGTGTAAATGTGATCCCTCTTTTTAGACCTAGTCAAAAGTCTTGCTGCAGCATCTTGAAGAGCTTGCAATTGTGACAACGAAGATTGAGGAAGACTAGGATAAAGAGTGTTACAATAATCCAATCGAGATCTAACAAAGTGCAGGAATCGCAACTTCCATATTTCCTCCTTGAAAGAAGATGCTTCAGCTTTGCAATAGATCTCAAATGTGAATAACTTGCTAATAACAGCATTAATTTACTCACCAAAAAATAGTCAAAAATTACTACAAGGTTTCACATATGTATATGATGACCGTGACCAGGATATAATCGTTATCCTGATGCAATGGAGTCCCAGACCTCACAGGAAATCATGCAAAAATCAGATGAGATTGGGTGAGATCTCTTTGCTTCAAGGACACCATACACATAAAAGTAAAACAGAAAGTAAAAATAAAATAACATAAAATAGTGGAGAGTAGCGGCAGCCAAACATACTTCACTCGAATCTTGAAAAAAAAGAAAAAAAAAACTGGAAATAAAATCTCTGAGCAACAAAAGTAAGTGGTAAAATGTTTCAAAATGGCTTTTGGTACAGCAGAGCACCAGTTCCAATAAAAGGATACATTCTTATATAATTGTATTTTGCTGCTGTTTTAAAAATCTTTCTTTTTGGTCAGTGCAACTAACAAGCTACATGCTGCTTAACTCTGAGCTCAGGAGTATAAAGGGGTCATATGATGCGATTTACAAATGTTACTTTCTCTTGGAGTGTTACAAGCTGTTAGTGCATAGATGAGAACTCTAAAGTTGCAAAGACTAAAGTCTCAAAACCAAAGTGATATTCTTTATATAAGTTATGTACACAAAATGATATTACAAACTGGGGACGTGTTTAGGGCAAAGAACGAAGGCAGAGCTATTATTCTCGCTTTAGTGTTGCTGCGGGTGCCATGTTCTGGAGATGCTGTGTGTCGTTGTGAAGTGAAACTACTTTCTTTGTGCTTCCAAAAGAGGACACGCTAGAAATCAGGGATTAAGTTGTATTTACCACACTGTTCTAGAACCGTTCAACACAAATATTAGAGTGCGTTCAGCACATTTAAGGAAGGCTGATTCCTGAACCTGGCAGAACAGCCTATGGAGCTGTCTGGCACTTCATTTCCACCAAACGCTTGAGGTATTCGGCCAATCACAGTGCACTGGATAGCTGGCCAATCAGAGCACATCTCACTTTTTTAGAACAATGAGCTTTGTACAAATCGACCCATTTCAGAAAGAAGGGGCATAAAAGAGAAAAAGTAATGTACAGTATGTGGAAATAATGTGTTTTTTGAAACTTATACCACATTAACACATTGCACCAAATACACAACATAATGTTCTTTTTAGCAACATCATATGACCCCTTTAAACTCTATTGATTGCTGTATTTACACACAGCACTGAAGGCGCACTTCATCCAGTTTAATATATTATTACTAAACCTTAAACCTTTCATTAACTTCGGTAGTTGTCATTTGGTGTTCTTTTTATCTTTTAATCGACCCTTTTTTGTTAATGGCTGAGAGACCTGGTGATCCACATGATTTCTGGCTAGCTAGCCAAACCTCTGAATTGGTGTTTTGCCTTTATACAAATATGAAGTTGGTTAAGTAATCTCATTTGTACTGTCTTTGGTTTCTATTTATCAGGTAAGCAAATCATAATTAGCGTAGTTCCCCTTCAAATTGCAGAATGCCTGTGGATCTTTTTTTTTGCCTGTGGGTGGGTGGAGTTTCAGACCAGAAAAAACTGAAAGCCTACATATTTCCCAGCAGTGTCAGAAGTCCACCTGTTTTAACAAATATGGAGATGTCATTTATTTTCTTACTGGCAGCTACTTTATCCTGCTCTGTTCAAACAGGTGAGTAAAACAACAGATTATAATAACCATCAGTTATCTTTTGAAAATATACTGTCTGGTCTGCTGGACATTCTAGCTATTGATTTGCATGTGTGGATGGCACTGAACCAAAACGCAAAACTTTAAACATAAAGTTTTTCGAGGCATGATATCCATCGAACAATGTGGATGATGAGCAAAGGTGGCGGCCACATTCCGGAGCAGGAGATTACTAGGTTTTCTTCGACTGCTTAACTTTCACCATTATGTTTCTGTTACCTGATGATTCTCCTGAGACAGGAAAAATGTTGAAGATGCACTTCCGGCATCTAAAGACTGTATTTTTAAATGTTATGCATGCAATTTTTAAATAAAGAATTTGATATTTTTAAATTATTGTTTCTGTTTGAATTGAATGAAAATAAAATGAATTTGAATTTGGATTACAATAGTATACCGCTGTATTGGATTTTATTTTAAAAAGGACTTTACTGCAAAACAGAACAGCTTGCAACAGTGTTGCCAGTAAGTTACAGTAAAAATCTGTACTGTATGAAATGTCTAACAGTTCAGATTGCAGCATGTTTATTACAGTATTCTGTCATGGAATGATCTAATATACTACTTAGCATTCTGTTACTTTTTATCTATTAGATAGATAAATTAATATGCTTAATTTCATGATATGTGTGTGATTAACCGTGATTAAAAATTTTAATCTGTTGACAGTCCTATATACAGGTCCTTTTCAAAAAATTAGCATATTGTGATAAAGTTCATTAATTTCTGTAATGTACTGATAAACATTAGACTTTCATATATTTTAGATTCATTACACACAACTGAAGTAGTTCAAGCCTTTTATTGTTTTAATATTGATGATTTTGACCAATAAAAGAAAAGTGTTTTTAATACAAAAAAAGTTTTTTGAAAAGGACCTGTATATACACAAACACATCCTGCATAGATAGATAGATAGATAGATAGATAAATTCTCAGATCTTTTTTTCTTGAATTTCAGTCAAGTCCTGTAGATCCAAAGAGTTCAGCTGTGGAGACCACCGCAAAACATGTTTGCCTTTGATATGGAGGTGTGATGGTGAAAGAGACTGTCTGAATGGTGCAGACGAGGAAGACTGTGGTGAGGGATATTTCTTTATTTAATGTAAATCACTTTATGTGAAGAATGATTTTAGTGACCACATCGATGGAATGAGAATCTCTCTCTCTCTATGTGTGTATGTGTGTGTGTATTTCATTTTTTTTTCAAATCACATGAGCTAATATTTTATTAACAAGTAAATTAAATTGAACAATTAAATGCCAGAAATTTTATGCACAAACTAAGGGCCCCAAAATAGTTCAGACAGGGCATGTTTACCATGGTGTAGCATCTTCTTTTCAAAACAGTTTGAAGACATCTGGGCATCGAGGTTAAGAGTTTCTGGAGTTCTGGTGTTGGAATTTGGTCCCATTCTTGCCTGATATAGGTTTCCACCTGCTGAAGAGTCTTTGACATATTTTTTGTGTAATGATTTTATTTCTAGGCCAATTCAGCACCCAACTTCTACTACAAAGCCTTGCTGTTGTTATAGCTGTAGTATGTGGTTTTGCATTGCCTGCTGAAATACACAAGGCCTTATCTGAAATATATGTCATTTGGAGGGGAGCATATGTCACTCTAAAACCTTTCAGCAGTTCCTTCCAAAACATGCAAGCTGCCTATACCGTATGCATTTATTCACCCCATACCATAAGAGATATTGGCTTTTTAATTGAACACTGATAACATGCTGGAAGGTCTCCCTCTTCTTTAGCCCAGAGGACACAGCACCTGTAATTTCCATAAAAAGATGGTTAAATTTGGACTCTGTAGGAGATGCCAATAAATTTTCTGAAGCATCTCATCTCCATAGCTTGAACTTTCCAGTTCAGCTGTTAGTGTCCAAGTCTCACAAGCACATAAGAATATGGACTTGACTAGAGAGTGCATCAGTCTGATCTTTGAGTTGAGGGCTATATTCCTCCAGATGGACTTTAATTTTGTCAGCGCCACTGAGGTCTGGGGGATCCGGGCAAGTATTTCAGGTCTGAACCCTTCTTTTGTGACAATAGCTCCCAGGTATTAAAAATTGTTTTATAAACTGTTTATCTTCATGTCATTGGCAAAGCCAGTGATGTTGTTAGTCATCAGTTTAGTATTTTCTGCACTGATCTGCATACGATAAGCTGCAGAGAAATATGTTTTGTCAAGGTGCTCCACCAAGTTAGCTCTTCTTTCTTCCCTGAAAGACCAACTATGTCATTAGCAAAATATTTGTGAATTTCCTGCCGCTTATGCTGACTGTGCCGTCTTCCAATGCAATGTATCTTTCACATATTATCTGAATGTTGAAGACCTGCTACGTCCTTGTCTAAAACCTGCTTGTTCATCTATGATCTTGTCTGACAAATTGGGGCTGTCGATGTTATGCGTTAACGTTTTCACACACATTCAGGATAATGTTTTGATTTGTTTTGTGTACAGTATGTTGCTTTGCACAAATGGATCAATTATTCTATTATCATTTGGTTCTTTGGGTTTTCTTTTTGTCCTTTTTTTTAAGATTTATCTTGAAATAAGCTTGCACAAAATAGAGTTTTGTGAGAACAATCCTTTATAATTCCAGTCAAGTCCTGTACACCGGAAGAGTTCAGCTGTGGAGACAAACACAAACCATGTGTGCCTGTGATATCGAGGTGTGATGGTCATACAGACTGTCTGAATGGTGCGGACGAGGAAGACTGTGGTGAGTGATATTTCTTTACCTAATATAAATCACCTTCACCCGACATGTGAAGGATGACTGTAGTGACCACACCGATCAAAATGATGGAATGAGATTTGAGAACAAGAGCGACAGCGTAAATATTTTAACTAACTAAAATATAAAATAATACACTGTGGTTGCCACATTCTCCTTTCTCTTGATATCAGCGGCAGTCACAAAGCAGAACCAGACGGCACAAAGTGAAGGGAAAGCTCATCATTACAATACAACCACGTGTGTAATCCATAGCATCTGTATTGGGTTGAGGTCTGGGCTCTGACTTGGCCACTCCAAAAGGTGGATTTTTGTTTTTGTTTTTGTTGTGGAGTTTCTGGTGTTTTGGGTCGTTGTCCTGTTCATCACCCACCTTCCACACAGTTTCATCTGACGTACAGACATTCTCACATTATCCTGAAGAATTGTCTGATATATTTGGGAATTCATCTTCCCCTCAAAGATTCCAAGCTGACCAGACCCTGATGCAGCAAAGCAGGCCCAGATCAGAATGTTTCCTCCACCGTACTTTACAGTTGGGATGATGTTTTCATGATGATATACCGTGCCGTTTCTATGCCAGATGTAGTGTTGTGTGTTTTTTCCAGATCAATCATTGAGAGTTCAATCTCAGTTTCATCGACCCACAAAATATTTTGCCAATACCGCTGTGGAGTGTCAATGTGCTCTTTTGCAAACTTCAGGCCTGCAGCAATGTTGTTTCTAGTAAACAGTGGCTTCCTTCGTGGTGTTCTGCTGTGGATACCCTGCTTGTTCAGTGTTTTACATATTGTTGACTCATGAACAGAGCAGTTTTGCCAATTTAGCGACTTTGTCGCTATATTTAGTGACTTTTCAGACCCCCTTGGCGACATTTTTCCAAAAAAGCGACTAGCAACAAATCTAGCGACTTTTTGGACAAACCTCAGCGAGTCTCTGGTATTGCCGTGCGAGCACAAGCTCTTGTTTTCCCAGCGCGCACCTCTCTCAGCAACTGTTCTGTTTAGCAAGCGGCTGAGAGAAGCAGAGCTTTCAGCTAAAATATGTATTATGTTGCTTTTAACTCTATTTTACATGCAAAT